>JARFIW010000183.1:0-147349 GCA_036346225.1 Platerodrilus igneus | reverse complement strand
TAACAGTTTGCTTATTATTGAGTTTACACCATACCCACGCCCATTCTCATTGCTCACCCTTGGGGTAATTCTCAGACTAAGCCGCGAACAAAAAAGAGGATAAAGCTTCACTTGCATCCAACGAGTGGAGCCTAAAGTCATTTCAATACAGCTAAAAATAGTTAACCCATTATTTTACTAATATGTACTGCAATAAAATGGTAATAAAATGTATCTCCCATAAAAAAGTACTTTTCACAGAAGCCTATATAAACAAACACAAAAGCTTAAACTTTCTAAGATATTAGTTCTTGTAGTAAATTTTAAGTTGTGCAATAAATATTTGCCAATTCCATTTCAGAATTTAATAAGACATTGAAAATGAAGCTTAAACACAAGCAACACTAATCTAATATTAGGTAAATTTAATGATATTTTTTTCAATCACACACCTGGTTATATTTAAAAACTTGATAATCAGGATCACAAGGAATTTTTTTTAATGGAGCAATTGTAAATCGAGTTAAATAATCTTTAAATAACGACGCTACTGTTACATAAACAATTTTTCAAACCATCAAATGTTAATTAAACGACAATAGGTGATTACTGCTAAATTTGAAGGCGCCATCTATTAGGATAGTGTTAATACTAAAATACGCCAACAGAATCGTTTATAGAGTGCCACCACCGTGGGTTAAGGTTTGGTCCTTGTTTATATACTACGTATAATCTTTGCAATTTCTAAATAGATCTGCGTCATTACCATTTGTGACGTCAAATTGTAGCGACGATGCCACTACCAAAATCCTATTGCCACATGACTATAATAGCGCCATCGGTAGAATACAGAGATTGAAAATATTTAATAGCAGATGAGGAATGTGATTTGTTAGTTTTTAAAAAAGTATTTTTTAGAATAAATTTCTATCGACAATATTACAGATTAAAGTCATTAATTAACAATATATTTTATTTACTTCTATATTTTTACCACTAAGGATATTGTAAATATAGTTGCGTATTTCTAATGCTCCTAATTTTATGGCCACTAGTATATTATACCAGACACGGAATAATAACCACAGTTATTTAAGAGGTTATGTCATCGGAATTATAATTTAAACGTTTTGATTACTGTTGTAGTAATAGTGAGTAGTAAGGTCCGCTGCCATTAGAGGCACTCGTATATAGAAGAGTAGGGAGCGCGAGTCCAATACAGGCGGCTGGCAGTTCTTAGTAGTTAATCATGAAGTGTAGACGTAAGCTAATCACATGTACTAAATTAATAAGAAATGACAATAAACAATACTAAATATAACATGGCGCTGCGACAAAACCGACAACAGCAAGCATAATTACAGTAATTAACACGCGTACAACAATTTACTAAGAAAAATGGCGAGTAAAGTACTACCCAGGTTAGAATTGAACAATGGTCAAGCTGCAGAACAATGGAAAAATAGCTTTAACATATATTTAATAGCGACGGAAGCCAATAAAAAAGAAGAAAAAATTCAAATCGCTCAGTTGCTACATTTTGCAGGTCCTGAAATCCAGAAAATTTACGCGACGTTTAAATCCGAAGAGGATGAAAAGGACAAATTAGAGCCAGTAATTGAAAAATTCGATAACCACTTCTCGCCTAGAAAGAATATAACATTTTTGCGATACAAGTTTTTTACATCCAAGCAATCAAGTGAAATGACAATGGAACAATTCATCATTGATCTTAGACGACAAGCGGCAAGTTGTAAATTTGACAAATTAAATGATGATCTTATAAAACTTATGCTAATTTGTGGAACAAATAGTCAAGAAATAAGGCACCGATTACTGTAAGAAGATGAAGCGGATTTGGAAAAAGCAATCCAATTGTGTTCTATAATTGAGCAGTCTAAATCGCAGGCGGCAAGAATGGAAAAACTCGTCGCAAATAATCAGGTAAATTCTCAAAATGACAGGATTTCACCCAAACAAAGCTCCATGGGGGGCTGGCAGTCTGGTCCAGGTAGACAGCAGTCAAGCCAACAACGGCGATTTGGCGAGGACAACAAAGGAAGCGCGACATCACCTTTCCGTGGACGAGCCAGATCACAATCGCAAGGTAGGAGGTCGCAAATTACAAATTGTAAGCGGTGTGGGCTCAATCACGCAATTAAAAGATGTCCGGCATATAAAAAGGTTTGCGGTGTGTGTAAAAAATACAATCATTTTGCAACAGTATGTAGAAGCGAGAAACAAATTAGTAGTTTAACTCAGGAAAATTATAATCAAGAAAATGTAGTTTTTATAGGCACCCTGAATGAAGGGACAGGTAATACAAATTGTAAAAGGGTTCTTGTAAACGATAAGGCTTGGTGGGTAGACTTAACAATAGGTGCAGTTAAGATGTCGTTTAAAATTGACACAGGTGCAATGGTCAACATTTTACCTGTAAAATACTTTATTCGTTTAAATATGCCTTTTGAACAATTAGTAGAGTCAAAGACCCTCTTGAAATCGTACACAGGTGACATTTTGCCACTTATAGGGGAATGTAGAATTGATTGCAAGTATAATAGTAGAGAGCTTGAAATTGCATTTTTTGTAGTTAATGATGACACTGAACCGATATTAGGGTTAGCAAGCTCAATAAGTCTGAAATTCATTAATCGTATAGAACCAGAAGCTCATTCTATTAAGAGTATTGATCACATTAATAATACTTTCAATTTAAATTATGAACAAATTATACATTTTAGCTATGTAGCACTTTGAGTCCTAATGTTTGCAGAAATTTAACGTTTTCCGGTGTTAATCGGTGCACTGGTGTCTTGTAACTGGTAAAGGTGCTGACAATGCGTCTATTAATAGGTTTTGGTGGTTTATGCTCATAGCGCAAAACCATTGTTTAAAGACGCTTTAGATAAAGTCTAATCGTGATGGTTTCCCGACGAAAAGTGATGAGATTACCGTTTTGATCAACTATTTTAACAATGATGCGATCGATGATTCGTGTATTAAGTGGCATATAGGTGACGTTCACGGGGTTTTCAATAATCTTGTACCCTGCAGCAACTGCAGGAAAGAATTGATGCAAAATGTGTACAGGTTTGCTATTCCGATACGATCCGACCACAAGATTACATTCAATACATATTGAATTGATTGGAAAGACTTGTGCCGGATGGTCCGAAATAGCAGTAGTGAGAGCTGGTAGTTTACGTTTCTCAAAACCCAGCAACGAAGCAAGTGAATTTGGTTGCGTAAAATCCACTATACCTGATGCTTTGATTTCTGTATGTAAACTGTTATTATTGGCTCGAATATCAATAAGATAACGTTTGGATGAAGTACGTTCACGGGGATCGTTCAGATTACGTCGTACGAACTTATTAATATCTGCCACTTCATAAGTTCCTTCTGGTAAAGTAAGCACGATGTCATCAATGTAAAATTTATTGTTCGCTTCCGTTACATTGGGAATTGAAAATATGTATCAAAGTTTGTAAGACCAATAACGTATTCATGGTCATCATCGAGAACAATTGGTGGGTTGATGATTGCGGTGAGCGTAGATTCAGTTCCAGTTAAAGTAAATGTGTACATGTTCGGTGGTTGACGATAAATTAACAACTAGTCGTATTCGTAGTTGGGATGGGGTAATAAAAGCAAATTCCTGAAACACTTGCAATATATGGTTTTAATTAAACACTTTTATACAAAACAGTTAAAATGCACTAAAATCAAATAATATATAACGTTGTTAGAAACTTAACGGAGGACTATTTTGCAGTAAAAATTTCAATACGAAGTGTCCACAGGTAACAGTGGTAAGCGGTTGAAATTGTTCATAATTATAATAGAGAGTGCATGGTCCTGATGAGGTTAAGTATTTGACAAGTTCCTCGGAGGTCGTAGATTACCAATGCTATCATAATAGACTGCCCTTGAACCATCTTTTTTGTACGCGGTCCAATGAGTTCCCACACCACGTGTAGTATCATGATTAATAATACCACATTCTCGCCAACGAATTGTGTTTGGAAGTGAATTGCGCATGAATATTCCACGAAAGTGGGATATTGGTAAACGTTTTATGTATTTGTTCAAGTCAACATTGGTCAACGCTCGCATAGGTAGGTTTAACGAATGCGTTGAGTTTTTTTCGTTGTCTTTGTTTACGCAAACCTTGCCCGTGTGTAAGAAAAGGCTTTAGGTACAGTCCATGTCCACGGCGATAAGGTTTCAAATAGAGACCCTTTCCAAGTGTCACTGCCTCTTGTGCCATATTATGTCGTTTCGCTTCATCTAATTGTTGTTGTCCAAGTTTAGCATCGTTGACAGCTTTTGCAATCCCAGCTGCTTCACCCGACAACGCTCCAATTGCGGAAAGGGCTGCAAAATAGGTATCAAAGGTAGGAAACCACCAGTTTTGGGTACAGGGATTACACGTGGGATGCCACGAATTTCATCTGTTATTTCTTTAATCGGTGCCACTGCAAGTTTAGCAGTTTTAATAAGATCGGTCGGACGAACGTTTTAATGCGTTCCCAAATGGTGCGAATTAAACGCTTGAATGGTATACCACTTCCTGTACGTAGACGCTGACCACGTCGTTTTCCTTTACACCTTATCGTTTTTGCGACAACCCATACCAAATTTAACTTTGGCATTCATTGCAGAACCAACAGCAAACGCAGCAAGTTTTTCACCTAACGAAGCGTCGGGTGCAGTACGACGTTTTGTGCTGTTTCGGCAAGACGTCGATCAGCTTGGTGTCGGGTTGTTAAGTCTGTAGAAAGATCGTAGGCGATGTCGTGTAGTTTGCAGGCTTCGTCTAAGGGATTACCACCTATATCACCACGCTCGAGGCGTTTCTGAAGCTTAGTACCCGGTCCACAGAAGCGATAGCCTGGTAAATGTAATTCTACCGGTAAACGATTGATAGCACTATTGAGTAACCCGTAGCCACGATAGGATTTCATTAATCTTGTCAGTCGAAAGGTTTAAAGGAGACTGGTCATGCGTGTAGAATTACTCGCTTAAATGCTTACCATACTGCAATTACGTTTTAGTATATGGATAGAATGCGTCTGGTAAAGCAACAATTGGCGTTGCCAATTACGGACCACAACTGCAGCAACAACACTAACGTGCAAAAGCATGGACTACTATTACCATCTACAATACGGTGTATCATTACAGGTCCATCCAATTGTGGTAAAACTAATGTAGTCATCGGTCTCTTGAAACATCCGAATGGTGTACGCTTTGAAAACGTTTATCTCTACTCAAAATCCTTGTATCAACCAAAGTATCAGTACCTAGAGAGGTTATTACAACCAATAAAAGGAATAGGATATTTTGCGTTTAACAAATGGGATGCAATTGTTACTCCAGCGGATGCAAAACCTAATTCGATATTTATTTTCGATGACGTGTCGTGCGATAAACAAAATGTAATGCGAGAATATTTTTCTTTAGGTCGGCATAAGGCCATTGATTGTTTTTACCTATGTCAGACCTATTCCAAAATACCTAAACAATTGATTAGAGACAATGCTTATGTCCTAGTGCTATTCAAACAAGACGAACTCAATTTAAAACACGTATACGCTGACCATGTAAACACGGATATGTCGTTTAACCGGTTTAAAGAATTGTGCGGCGTATGCTGGCGAGATCGGTATGGGTTCCTGGTGATCAATAAAGATGGCGATTTGCAGAACGGTCGCTACCGAAAAGGTTTTGACACCTATATATACTTATAAAGCACATAAATAGCATATCACTTCCTACCCGTTTCTAGACGATGGCAGACGACGTGAAAACCAAACAAGAACTCATAAAAGTACGAAAGGCAGTCAAGAGGAAATTACAAGCGCTAAAAGCAGGTGTGGTTGAAAAGGAGCTTGCATTAAGTAAAGTCTATGCACCTATTACAAAACGTTTACAAACACTTCAGACCGGTCTGCTGAAAGATATTAAACAGGAGTCCAAGATCGAAAGCCAGCACTGGTTACCACAACAACATGACGTACAATCTACTCCTAAAGACGCCCTAAATTTCTCGATCAGGTGCGCAGTTCAACACCAATCGCCGCACCACCAATAGAGGAGGCATGGGAACACAATCCTCATAGCCCAGTCCAGTCTGTGGAGTCCACCTTCGAAGAATCGGAGAGTAGCGTCAACACTCCAGAGACCCATACAGAGTACGAACGGTACCTAAACAGCGAAGAACATCAGGCCTACTTACAACGATTCTTACCATCGGTAAGATACTATGTCGATAATCTGTTTTCCAACTTTACTGGTATTTATAACAATGACACGGAGCACTTGCGCAGGGATAAAGTACGTTTTAATCCGGAGACAGGAAAATTAATGATTGGTGATTCGGACATTATCTTCGGGATTGGTGAAAAGGTGTGTAGAACGATTTTGCTACAACGGTAGCAAAGGGTTGTACGAGCAACTGTCCCTTCTCAATCCTTTGGGTAAATTCTCACTTAAAGAAATTAACGATTATGCGGACATTAAAAAAAGAAGTAATGCAATGTATAGCTTACGACAGCAAACTATAAACCCGAGTGGTCGTGGTCTACTCATGGATTATAACGAGAAGCCACTAGAGTATGTATACTTTGATGATCCCAACGAACTGTGCGAACGGCTCAAGCTTCTGGTCGCCTCGCAAGATGCAGGTAACACCGGTCACACAAACGAAATTACATCGATTATGGAAGAATTACGCGAATTGCGTATAATAGCGTAGATTGTGCGACTTGTTATTCATTATCACGATGGTTATCGACAAGTTTGGACATGCGTCTGACTGTGCTTCATATATTTCTTATGATGATTACTACGATTTTGACAACATGAGATTAGCGCGCGTCGCTACACCACAAGAAGATGATGATGCAGTCACGAAAGCGTACTTAGAATCGCGGTTAGCAACGCTACACCAGCAAGAGGGCGAACCAACGCTTGGAAGTGGTTCCACTATTCAGCAGTATATAGACACGCTTGTGAAGGAGACAACAAACAGTATGATAACACAATTCTCGAGCGAGTATGTTACAAGATCAGACTTTAACCATTTTGAAGAGATGATGCGTAACCTTGTTCCAGCCACTGTGAACGCTAATGTTGCACAAATCGTAACCAAACGGATAGATGATTCTATGAATAGCATATATAAGACATTAGACGCTGCTATTCAACAAGTGAAAGCACAATTTAGAATAGACTTTGCACGAATTCAAGCAGATATTCAACAGTTGCAAGAGAAACTTAAAAACACACGCATATAGCCGTCAACCATACACACACACATATATTAGCAATATGTCTGTAAAGGAGCAAATCGTCCACGAGTTACATAAGCCTGCTCGCATTAACTTTCCTAGAAGACATGTAATCACAAAAGGATTAAACGAGCTGTTTCAAGCCGATTTGGTGGAAATGATTCCATATGCAAAGATGAATAAAGGATTTAGATACATTCTAGTTGTTATCGATGTATTTTCTAAATACTTATGGGCCGTACCGGTTAAGCGCAAGACGGGTAAGGCTGTTTCAAACGCTTTTCAATCAATTTTCAACAAAGACCATCGTATTCCACGGTACATTCAAACGGATTTGGGAAAAGAATTTTATAATTCAACATTTAAGGCTTTAATGGAAAAATATGAGATTACACATTATAGTGTGTACAGCAATAAAAAGCTTGCGTAGTAGAACGCGTTAATCGTACCTTAAAGTCAAAAATGTGGAAACAATTTAGTTTGAATGGTTCGTATCGATGGCTGAATATACTATCCTCACTCGTGACTGCATATAACAACACCAAACATCGAACAATCGGCATGCGACCTGTAGATGTGTCAAAACGCAATGAACGCAAACTTTTCAATACAGTGTACAGTACGATCAAAACAGTTAACTTAAAGAGTAACAAATTTTCTGTTGGGGATCATGTTCGCATTAGTAAACATAGAGGTCAATTTACCAAGGGATACACACCAAATTGGTCTAACGAAATTTTTACGGTGTACAAAGTGCATTTGACTAATCCTTTAACGTACCTATTGCGCGATAGTCGAGGACAACCAATATTAGGCGGCTTCTATGCAGAAGAACTTCAACGAACACACTATCCGGATGTATATTTAGTGGAAAAAGTATTGAAGAGAGTTAAAAATCAAGTATATGTGAAATGGTTAAATTTAGATTCTAGCCATAATAGTTGGATATCCAAAATCATATTTTGTAGATTTGCTGTTACGTGTTTGTTTACCATCATATGTCATTCATCAATAAAATTTTTTTTACTGTTATATGATTTATTATAGCGACACACACACACACACACACACGCACACAAATTACATCTATGTACTACTAATTACTACACTAGTTCTACGTCAAGAGAGTTGTTTATAATTCCTCATGCCCGAAGCGCAAAACGTTGATGTAGGTTGATTTTCGCTGTTTTGGTTGAACTTGAGTATTTCGATGTCCGTGAATATGTGTAAATAACAAGCAGGTAAAAACACATTACCTTTTCAGCTAACAATTTCTCCCCGTACTTGACCAACACTCGAGGTATATATATTTATTGTAAAAGGTATGCGACACGTACAATAGCATCCTCCATTATATCTAATAAGTGCTATCTATAGCGCATCAGGTAGGATTACCAAGATGACATGATTTACATACAAAAAATAGTTTTAAACTAAAACAATAACTTTAATAGCATATACACTTTTTTATAATCATCTATACTATTTGATGGCCATTTTCCCGAATCCGGACCACACGTCCATCCTGGTTGCTGTTTTGAGCCCTCCATTGCCAAATTCTTGAGGAGCCAGTTATATGTTGTTCTATGAGGGCCAACTACATTAGGTTGGTACTTATAATTTACCTTATACTTTAAAATTAACTTCAATACTTTTTAATACCATAGGTTGTGCGAAATATACAACATCTACAATCATATCGTCAATCGCTGTGACCAGTGATTTATAGTTGCATTTTATATTCATGATAGGATATGCCTTCGTACTCAATACAGCTCGGTTGGTTAGTAATTCTTCAAGGAAATATACATCGCTCAAACTATAATTACTCTCTATTGCGTCTAGTACACCGCGCACCTGATGACATTTTAACTCTGTTTTGCCGTTGCAAGCATCAATGAAGTTTGATACAAATTGATCGCACCTACTCTGTTGATTAAACAGCATGTCCATTACATCAATGGATGTATCATTGGTCAGCGTTAGCCATTTGAAGGCTTTAAAGGGAACATGAACACCTACTCTGAACAGTATACGTTTGATTTTGTCTACATCATTCAATACTATGGCATGTTTCAGATGTTGGTGTAAAATGCGTTGTTTACTCTCGAACGAATCGTACAGTACATTGTCCATGTTAACTTGAAAACTTCGCACCACTATCGTCACTATCGTTGTTGTTCCACTCACTGCGAGATCTATCCAAGTACCTAGCTTTTATGGCACATTCATCAAAATAGGTAATGCTAAAGTGTTGTGATACTGAGCATCACCTAGTTATTCGTCTGATAAACCCCCCACTAGTTTTTGTAACAGCATTAACAAATCAACAACCTCGAGATGATCTCTGGCAAGGCAACTCTGTTGAATTTGAGCAATATATTTAAGGAAAATCCAATTAGAGGTGTGTTGGTGGTAAATTGACCTCTATGTTTACTAATGCGAACATGATCCCCAACAGAAAATTTGTTACTCTTTAAGTTAACTGTTTTGATCGTACTGTACACTGTATTGAAAAGTTTGCGTTCATTGCGTTTTGACACATCTACAGGTCGCATGCCGATTGTTCGATGTTTGGTGTTGTTATATGCAGTCACGAGTGAGGATAGTATATTCAGCCATCGATACGAACCATTCAAACTAAATTGTTTCCACATTTTTGACTTTAAGGTACGATTAACGCGTTCTACTACGCAAGCTTTTTTATTGCTGTACACACTATAATGTGTAATCTCATATTTTTCCATTAAAGCCTTAAATGTTGAATTATAAAATTCTTTTCCCAAATCCGTTTGAATGTACCGTGGAATACGATGGTCTTTGTTGAAAATTGATTGAAAAGCGTTTGAAACAGCCTTACCCGTCTTGCGCTTAACCGGTACGGCCCATAAGTATTTAGAAAATACATCGATAACAACTAGAATGTATCTAAATCCTTTATTCATCTTTGCATATGGAATCATTTCCACCAAATCGGCTTGAAACAGCTCGTTTAATCCTTTTGTGATTACATGTCTTCTAGGAAAGTTAATGCGAGCAGGCTTATGTAACTCGTGGACGATTTGCTCCTTTACAGACATATTGCTAATATATGTGTGTGTGTATGGTTAACGGCTATATGCGTGCGTTTTTAAGTTTCTCTTGCAACTGTTGAATATCTGCTTGAATTCGTGCAAAGTCTATTCTAAATTGTGCTTTCACTTGTTGAATAGCAGCGTCTAATGTCTTATATATGCTATTCATAGAATCATCTATCCGTTTGGTTACGATTTGTGCAACATTAGCGTTCACAGTGGCTGGAACAAGGTTACGCATCATCTCTTCAAAATGGTTAAAGTCTGATCTTGTAACATACTCGCTCGAGAATTGTGTTATCATACTGTTTGTTGTCTCCTTCACAAGCGTGTCTATATACTGCTGAATAGTGGAACCACTTCCAAGCGTTGGTTCGCCCTCTTGCTGGTGTAGCGTTGCTAACCGCGATTCTAAGTACGCTTTCGTGACTGCATCATCATCTTCTTGTGGTGTAGCGACGCGCGCTAATCTCATGTTGTCAAAATCGTAGTAATCATCATAAGAAATATATGAAGCACAGTCAGACGCATGTCCAAACTTGTCGATAACCATCGTGATAATGAATAACAAGTCGCACAATCTACGCTATTATACGCAATTCGCGTAATTCTTCCATAATCGATGTAATTTTGTTTGTGTGACCGGTGTTACCTGCATCTTGCGAGGCGACCAGAAGCTTGAGCCGTTCGCACAGTTCGTTGGGATCATCAAAGTATACATACTCTAGTGGCTTCTCGTTATAATCCATGAGTAGACCACGACCACTCGGGTTTATAGTTTGCTGTCGTAAGCTATACATTGCATTACTTCTTTTTTTAATGTCCGCATAATCGTTAATTTCTTTAAGTGAGAATTTACCCAAAGGATTGAGAAGGGACAGTTGCTCGTACAACCCTTTGCTACCGTTGTAGCAAAATCGTTCTACACACACCTTTTCACCAATCCCGAAGATAATGTCCGAATCACCAATCATTAATTTTCCTGTCTCCGGATTAAAACGTACTTTATCCCTGCGCAAGTGCTCCGTGTCATTGTTATAAATACCAGTAAAGTTGGAAAACAGATTATCGACATAGTATCTTACCGATGGTAAGAATCGTTGTAAGTAGGCCTGATGTTCTTCGCTGTTTAGGTACCGTTCGTACTCTGTATGGGTCTCTGGAGTGTTGACGCTACTCTCCGATTCTTCGAAGGTGGACTCCACAGACTGGACTGGGCTATGAGGATTGTGTTCCCATGCCTCCTCTATTGGTGGTGCGGCGATTGGTGTTGAACTGCGCACCTGATCGAGAAATTTAGGGCGTCTTTTAGGAGTAGATTGTACGTCATGTTGTTGTGGTAACCAGTGCTGGCTTTCGATCTTGGACTCCTGTTTAATATCTTTCAGCAGACCGGTCTGAAGTGTTTGTAAACGTTTTGTAATAGGTGCATAGACTTTACTTAATGCAAGCTCCTTTTCAACCACACCTGCTTTTAGCGCTTGTAATTTCCTCTTGACTGCCTTTCGTACTTTTATGAGTTCTTGTTTGGTTTTCACGTCGTCTGCCATCGTCTAGAAACGGGTAGGAAGTGATATGCTATTTATGTGCTTTATAAGTATATATAGGTGTCAAAACCTTTTCGGTAGCGACCGTTCTGCAAATCGCCATCTTTATTGATCACCAGGAACCCATACCGATCTCGCCAGCATACGCCGCACAATTCTTTAAACCGGTTAAACGACATATCCGTGTTTACATGGTCAGCGTATACGTGTTTTAAATTGAGTTCGTCTTGTTTGAATAGCACTAGGACATTAGCATTGTCTCTAATCAATTGTTTAGGTATTTTGGAATAGGTCTGACATAGGTAAAACAATCAATGGCCTTATGCCGACCTAAAGAAAAATATTCTCGCATTACATTTTGTTTATCGCACGACACGTCATCGAAAATAAATATCGAATTAGGTTTTGCATCCGCTGGAGTAACAATTGCATCCCATTTGTTAAACGCAAAATATCCTATTCCTTTTATTGGTTGTAATAACCTCTCTAGGTACTGATACTTTGGTTGATACAAGGATTTTGAGTAGAGATAAACGTTTTCAAAGCGTACACCATTCGGATGTTTCAAGAGACCGATGACTACATTAGTTTTACCACAATTGGATGGACCTGTAATGATACACCGTATTGTAGATGGTAATAGTAGTCCATGCTTTTGCACGTTAGTGTTGTTGCTGCAGTTGTGGTCCGTAATTGGCAACGCCAATTGTTGCTTTACCAGACGCATTCTATCCATATACTAAAACGTAATTGCAGTATGGTAAGCATTTAAGCGAGTAATTCTACACGCATGACCAGTCTCCTTTAAACCTTTCGACTGACAAGATTAATGAAATCCTATCGTGGCTACGGGTTACTCAATAGTGCTATCAATCGTTTACCGGTAGAATTACATTTACCAGGCTATCGCTTCTGTGGACCGGGTACTAAGCTTCAGAAACGCCTCGAGCGTGGTGATATAGGTGGTAATCCCTTAGACGAAGCCTGCAAACTACACGACATCGCCTACGATCTTTCTACAGACTTAACAACCCGACACCAAGCTGATCGACGTCTTGCCGAAACAGCACAAAAACGTCGTACTGCACCCGACGCTTCGTTAGGTGAAAAACTTGCTGCGTTTGCTGTTGGTTCTGCAATGAATGCCAAAGTTAAATTTGGTATGGGTTGTCGCAAAAAAACGATAAGGTGTAAAGGAAAACGACGTGGTCAGCGTCTACGTACAGGAAGTGGTATACCATTCAAGCGTTTAATTCGCACCATTTGGGAACGCATTAAAAACGTTCGTCCGACCGATCTTATTAAAACTGCTAAACTTGCAGTGGCACCGATTAAAGAAATAACAGATGAAATTCGTGTCATCCCACGTGTAATCCCTGTACCCAAAACTGGTGGTTTCCTACCTTTGATACCTATTTTTGCAGCCCTTTCCGCAATTGGAGCGTTGTCGGGTGAAGCAGCTGGGATTGCAAAAGCTGTCAACGATGCTAAACTTGGACAACAACAATTAGATGAAGCGAAACGACATAATATGGCACAAGAGACAGTGACACTTGGAAAGGGTCTCTATTTGAAACCTTATCGCCGTGGACATGGACTGTACCTAAAGCCTTTTCTTACACACGGGCAAGGTTTGCGTAAACAAAGACAACGAAAAAAAAAACTCAACGCATTCGTTAAACCTACCTATGCGAGCGTTGACCAATGTTGACTTGAACAAATACATAAAACGTTTACCAATATCCCACTTTCGTGGAATATTCATGCGCAATTCACTTCCAAACACAATTCGTTGGCGAGAATGTGGTATTATTAATCATGATACTACACGTGGTGTGGGAACTCATTGGACCGCGTACAAAAAAGATGGTTCAAGGGCAGTCTATTATGATAGCATTGGTAATCTACGACCTCCGAGGGAACTTGTCAAATACTTAACCTCATCAGGACCATGCACTCTCTATTATAATTATGAACAATTTCAACCGCTTAACACTGTTACCTGTGGACACTTCGTATTGAAATTTTTACTGCAAAATAGTCCTCCGTTAAGTTTCTAACAACGTTATATATTATTTGATTTTAGTGTATTTTAACTGTTTTGTATAAAAGTGTTTAATTAAAACCATATATTGCAAGTGTTTCAGGAATTTGCTTTTTATTACCCCATCCCAACTACGAATACGACTAGTTGTTAATTTATCGTCAACCACCGAACATGTACACATTTACTTTAACTGGAACTGAATCTACGCTCACCGCAATCATCAACCCACCAATTGTTCTCGATGATGACCATGAATACGTTATTGGTCTTACAAACTTTGATACATATTTTTCAATTCCCAATGTAACGGAAGCGAACAATAAATTTTACATTGATGACATCGTGCTTACTTTACCAGAAGGAACTTATGAAGTGGCAGATATTAATAAGTTCGTACGATGTAATCTGAACGATCCCCGTGAACGTACTTCATCCAAACGTTATCTTATTGATATTCGAGCCAATAATAACAGTTTACATACAGAAATCAAAGCATCAGGTATAGTGGATTTTACGCAACCAAATTCACTTGCTTCGTTGCTGGGTTTTGAGAAACGTAAACTACCAGCTCTCACTACTGCTATTTCGGACCATCCGGCACAAGTCTTTCCAATCAATTCAATATGTATTGAATGTAATCTTGTGGTCGGATCGTATCGGAATAGCAAACCTGTACACATTTTGCATCAATTCTTTCCTGCAGTTGCTGCAGGGTACAAGATTATTGAAAACCCCGTGAACGTCACCTATATGCCACTTAATACACGAATCATCGATCGCATCATTGTTAAAATAGTTGATCAAAACGGTAATCTCATCACTTTTCGTCGGGAAACCATCACGATTAGACTTTATCTAAAGCGTCTTTAAACAATGGTTTTGCGCTATGAGCATAAACTACCAAAACCTATTAATAGACGCATTGTCAGCACCTTTACCAGTTACAAGACACCAGTGCACCGATTAACACCGGAAAACGTTAAATTTCTGCAAACATTAGGACTCAAAGTGCTACATAGCTAAAATGGATAGTAATATTTTAAATGTTACGCAACGTGCTATATTTGATACAACCATCATCAATGCCGACAAACATATGCATACTCCGTACTCCAATACCACGTATGAGAAGAACGATGTTATACGGATTCCAATAGAAAACGAAGATGTCTATACACTACCATGGGACAGCGTAATTTATATTGAGGGTACAATGAATAAGTCAGATGGTGGCATTTCGCCTACAGCCGACTTTGTCAACAACGGAGTTTTATTTTTATTTGATGAAATTCGTTATGAACTTGGTGGAAAGACTATTGACCGCGTTCGTAATCCAGGTATAACTACGACTATTAAAAATTTCCTATCCTACGATTATAGCGAAAGTCGTCGCTTTAGAAACGCCGGTTGGTCCCCCATCGATAAGCTTGATCTCGTTGATGCTAATGGTCATTTCAACGTATGCATTCCCTTGCGCATGGTTCTAGGATTTGCGGAGGACTACCGAAAAATTCTTTTGAATATCAAACAGGAGCTTATTCTTATTAGAAGTAGTGCTGACGATGCAGCTATATCGAATTCTGATACCAAAGAGTCAATCAAAATTACTATTACACATATATCATGGCGGATTCCACATATAACCGTTGCAGATGCAGAGCGCTTAAAACTACTCAAACATATTCAACGCAATGCCACCATGGACATAAGCTTTCGCAGTTGGGAACTACACGAATATCCAGAATTACATACAACACACACGCATACGTGGGCCGTGAAGACGGCTTCTCAAGTGGAGAAACCACGATTTGTTATTGTCTGCTTTCAAACCGATACATCGCGCAAAAAGGGGCGCAGTCAGTTCGACCACTGTAAGTTGACCAACATGAAATTACATCTGGGTTCATCTATGTATCCTTACGATAATCTTAACATTGATTTCGATACCAATCGCTATTCTATACTATATGAGATGTATGCACAGTTTCAACAATCGTACTACGGGGGTATCAGCGAGCCGATATTAACACCCAATGAATTTCAAACGCACGCTCCACTTGTAGTCATCGATTGTTCCCATCAAAACGAAATAGTGAAAGTGGGAGCGGTTGACGTACGATTAGAATTTCAAATGAAAGAAGCGCTTAAAGCTCACACTACAGCGTACTGCCTCATTCTACACGATCGTTTGGTCCGCTACAATCCTGCAACCAATATTGTGAGTGAAGTCTAAAATTAATAGTCCATTAGTTGTAGACGTTCAAAGGTTTAAAATTGCACATAATAACTTTGTGTTTAAAGAAATGGCTGTTTTACAACTATCCCTATCGAATGGAGTTGCAATAACATATGTGCTGAAACCACCATATTCTTGGAACTGTCTATCAGCTCGCTTCAAATACCAAAAGGTATGGTTAAGCAGATACTTTCACGGTATATCTTGAGATGATGGCAATTTACAATGAATTTCCACACCTAAATGTTATTAACCTAGAAGATTTAGGGTGTACTCCTTTACATAAATTAAAGTATTACACCAATTCACACAAGTGTTTCTAGCATACCACACGACATTCGTCATTCAATTGCGCAACCACAGATGTAATTGTACTCAAAACTGGTTTGTACATATAACCAATTATTCATTTTTAATAAAGAATAATGTTTACATTAAGTAGTGATTTTATTTGTATATTTTATACCTACATACATACATATTCCTTGAGACTAGTAAGATGTGTTTCAAAAAATGTCTTGAAATAAGTTTAATTGTAAAACTTACTAACGAATCTGTAAGTATCATATTGAAAAATTCCTCTTAACGGATATGTATTTTGCATTTTTATGCAAACTTTATGTTACAATAATACAATTAAAAATTATATTCTACTACCGAGGTATTAAATTTTAAAGTATGTTATAGTTGTGTAAACATAAAATGCATTGCATAGGTTTTTATCATCAAAGTAGTACATTTTTATTTAATTCCACCTGTAAAATGATTAATTTCTTAAACCTAAGTTTCATAAAATTTATTCTCCAAAGATCAACCAACTAAAACTATTAAATTTACATAAATTTCGGTGTTATTTTAATTTAAACTATGCTCATAAAAAGTCGTTTATATATATAGCACCAACATTGTTACTACCTATGAATATCAAATCTTTAAAGGAATTTACAGTCATGATTAATTAATAAGTGGTCTTTTCATTTGTACACTTTTTGTATATGTTGTTTTAGTTCCATTGACGACCTATTATTAGTAATCTGTTTATTATTTTATTGACGATATAAATTTTAAGATTGGAAGGGAACGATAAGAAATCTTCCTCTGATATTTATATGCACTCGCATAGTTGTTTAAGGTAGCAAATATAAATAAGCTGTTTAATGTGTTGTAGAAGAATTTTTACCATTGTATTATCGGTATGTATAAACTTACTTACTTAATGTGTTTTTAACGGAAGTAGAAATTATGAATTTTGGTAATTAACAATTATGCTAAAATGGTTTGAAGTTATGCAGTTTCCATATATAATTTACATATATCGGTATGTTGTTATAAATATCACAACCTCGAGGTCATTAACTACCATGCACTTTACTAAACTATAATTAATAAAATCCCCGTACATTTAACTAAGATACATTTTTCTTAATGTGGAAGTCTTATCTATATTTTATTCAATTAAGAATCTGCTACCGCCACCTACAAAAAGATAGGGACAATTAAAGAATGTAAGTTTTTGTAAATAAAACATTAAAATATTGTGTTTCTTTTTAATATTATATATTTAATACAAAAATAATTTTTTGAAATTCTCGGGGGATTCTTCAACACGTGCACGTTTTTGTTTAACCTAAAAATCTCCGAAGTATTCAATCACCTAATGCGTGCAAAGCCTCCGTTCAGAACGCCTTATGGAGTACCATTCCACATTTGAGAATGAGTACATCCCCATCCAAATTCTTCACCACGTTTTAAATAACGACATTATTTGCATACATTTAAAGGTTATATAGATCCGGGTACGAGTTTAGTGTGGTTGTATAAATTATTTTGGTGATGCAATCATGAATAAAATAACGAGTGACCTGTCTTAACATGTTTTTTACATATACACACACATATTAAATATATATTGAAATTGCTAAATGTAAGCAAGAACACCTTGATATAAGATCAAATTAATTTTTTTATTTGAGAGTCAAATAAATCGTGATGAAAGGTGGTATAATTTGCATACCAAGAAGGAAATAGTCTTAACATGTTTTTGCAAACACACCTTATGTTAATTAAATCCATTATATTAAAAGTTGAATGATTTGCATATATATTACCAGAGAGCTATAATTTCAATAAAAAAACACGAGGTTATATTCGACTGCGAGTTCTTGTTATTTTATCTTGGTAATGAAATCGTGAACAACATGTTTTTAGAAGATTTTACATGCAGACTTTATAATTAGATCCATTATATCACATTTCGTATATTTTCTAAATGTTATTCGCTACTTCAAGCAAAATACAGCTTTTGAGGAAAGCTAAAAAATTCTTTACCACTTGCACGTTTTACATAACAAAATTCTTCATATAGGTAAAATCACCACTTCGCTATGCTCTCGGCTACCTAGTTTCGGCTACTTTTCCAAGGTCGTTGTGACGTCATAGCCTTTTATAAATAAAGAACAATGTAATACTATTCTAAAATTTTTATTCTGGCATTATACATAACAAAATTTAAAAATATTTAATGCCAAGCATGGAGTCATTTAAACTTAATTTTAATATAAATTCGATTGTTTAACATGGCTAACAACCAATGCAAGAATTAAGATATACAACAAATTCGTGTGTCAGATAACAAATCCTGGTGTTAATAAACAACTTGGAAATTATATACTAGATTTTTTACGTTGTCCAGATGCACATTTAAGAGCAACATTCGCGTCTACTTTGACCAAAGAACACGGTATTACGCAATTGGAAGCGACAATATAAAACTGTACAATTGGAAGCTATGTCAGTGTGGAACGGGTGTATAATCCCTTAAAAGACTGTTTAACCTTATCGGAGGATAGTAAGTTGTACTTCCTAAAGGCGCCAATGTACTCGGTATCTCTAAAATGTGGAGTAAGTTATCGGACAAGCTTCAAAATAGCTGCAGTTTAGTGTATAATAACCTGCTACAGTACATGTATTGGGGGAACGGCAATACAAAGAAATTGACGGGCTTGCAAATTAAGTTGTCAGAAAAACCAGAGAAAAGGGAAAAATTGATAAAGTATGTGCTTTCAGCTTTTAGTTTTAACTATTTACCTGTAAATTATTTGGAGATAGTAGAGTAGGAAGACAGCCAAGATAAAATAAAAATCTTACACAAGTGCTACATTAAAGCAGGTAACATATTTTACACAATCTGTAACACCATATTTACAATTCCAAAAGAAATAATCATTTCGGTATCGGGGTTGATAAGTACGCCTAACATTCGCCCAGAGGTTGTACGACAACGCGTAAATATTGGCAGTAAACTCTCCGTTGACGCTGCAGGAAATTGCCCAATTATGCACGCCATACGCTGTAAGTGGAAGAAAAGACAGCTGGAATTAGAGGAAATGCATGCAAAAAGGCGAAAGTTAGACTAAATAGAAGACACTGCGACAATACGCGAACAATACAAAGATGTGTTAGACAAAGAACATCTTATTAGAGAAAGAGGAAAGGATTAAAAGATTATTTTATGTGCCGATGGACTGACTTGGATACATCCGCGTTCTACAAGCTGTATGTATTTGTGGTTAGTAAGAAAGACTCTTTTTAGAATAGTATTACATTGCTCTATATTTATAAAAGGCTATGACGTCACAACGACCTTGGAAAAGTAGCCGGAACTAGGTAGCCGAGAGCATAGCAAAGTGGTGATTTTACCTATATGAAAATGAAAATAAAGAACTTTTAAATTTTTTGAATAAATTTTGGTAGGAAATATTTAATAAATAAGTATATGTTAATGAAACACATATTTTCTAAATGATATTGGTGCTAAGGAAAGCTATTTTTATTAAGTTCTATAGTTTGAGAGTAACGTAAAAACCTTGATGCTACACCTTGAGTTGTAAAAGTTAATACATAAGCCTTGATATAAGATCAAATCAAATAATTTGAGAGTCAAATAAATCGTGATGAAAGGTGGTATAATTTGCATATATTTTAAATTCATACGGGTATAATTAAAAGATTATATGTTAGATCCGACTGCAAGTTCAGTGTACTTGTATAAATTATTTTGAGATGATGTAACCAAAAGGAAATATACGAAATACCTGTCTTGAAATGTTTTTGCAAACACACCTTATGTTAATTAAATACATTATATTAAAAGTCGAATGTCGACGTGATTTACATATATATTGCCAGATAAAAAACACGAGGTTATATTCGACTGCATGCAAATTCTTAGTATTTTATCGTGACATTGAAATTGCGAGATGTGAACGACTTCTTTTTTACAAGATTTTACCTGCAAACGTTTAAAATTTGACCTCCATCATATAACATTTCGTATATTTTCTCAATTTTATTTGCTACTTCGTACAAAACGCAGCTTATGAGGAGAACTAAAACACTCTTTACCACTTGCACGCGTTTGCCTAATATTAAAAATTCTTCACAGCGGCGTTTTAATTTTAGCTTAACCTACCCCAGAAAAATACGAACCAACACGTGAACTCCATTTTCTACACACACAACATTTTTTTAAAATTTAATATTTAATATTTAACGTCGGGAACGCTGCTAAAAAAATTTCTTAAGAAAATATCTCCACCCCAGCGCACGCGCACCACCCCACGACAAAAATCTAACGACCCCGCCGAACGCACACCCCAAAGACCTAACGACCCCCTGACGCAACAAATTTACACACAAAGACAATTTTGTTCTCAAAGCGGCGTATACATATCTTGCTGCACGTTTTGTTTCCCAAAGCGGCTTAGCTGTTCATATTGTTCTCGAATCGGCGTATACATATCTTGCTGTGGATCTCTGTTGCCAAACCGGCTTAGCTACCCTACTGGCGTGATACTAGGAACTGCGCTAGGATCAATTTTCATTTTATAAGGTGGATTGATACAACCTATACCTGAAAATACCTCACCAAACATTTGTATAATTTGTTCATAATTTAAATTGAAAGTATTATTAATGTGATCAATACTCTTAATAGAATGAGCTTCTGGTTCTATACGATTAATGAATTTCAGACTTATTGAGCTTGCTAACCCTAATATCGGTTCAGTGTCATCATTAACTACAAAAAATGCAATTTCAAGCTTTCTACTATTATACTTGCAATCAATTCTACATTCCCTATAAGTGGCAAATGTCACCTGTGTACGATTTCAAGAGGGTCTTTGACTCTACTAATTGTTCAAAAGGCATATTTAAACGAATAAAGTATTTTACAGGTAAAATGTTGACCATTGCACCTGTGTCAATTTTAAACGACATCTTAACTGCACCTATTGTTAAGTCTACCCACCAAGCCTTATCGTTTACAAGAACCCTTTTACAATTTGTATTACCTGTCCCTTCATTCAGGGTGCCTATAAAAACTACATTTTCTTGATTATAATTTTCCTGAGTTAAACTACTAATTTGTTTCTCGCTTCTACATACTGTTGCAAAGTGATTGTATTTTTTACACTTACCGCAAACCTTTTTATATGCCGGACATCTTTTAATTGCGTGATTGAGCCCACACCGCTTACAATTTGTAATTTGCGACCTCCTACCTTGCGATTGTGATCTGGCTCGTCCACGGAAAGGTGATGTCGCGCTTCCTTTGTTGTCCTCGCCAAATCGCCGTTGTTGGCTTGACTGCTGTCTACCTGGACCAGACTGCCAGCCCCCATGGAGCTTTGTTTGGGTGAAATCCTGTCAATTTGAGAATTTACCTGATTATTTGCGACGAGTTTTTCCATTCTTGCCGCCTGCGATTTAGACTGCTCAATTATAGAACACAATTGGATTGCTTTTTCCAAATCCGCTTCATCTTCTTACAGTAATCGGTGCCTTATTTCTTGACTATTTGTTCCACAAATTAGCATAAGTTTTATAAGATCATCATTTAATTTGTCAAATTTACAACTTGCCGCTTGTCGTCTAAGATCAATGATGAATTGTTCCATTGTCATTTCACTTGATTGCTTGGATGTAAAAACTTGTATCGCAAAATGTTAGATTCTTTCTAGGCGAGAAGTGGTTATCGAATTTTTAATTACTGGCTCTAATTTGTCCTTTTCATCCTCTTCGGATTTAAACGTCGCGTAAATTTTCTGGATTTCAGGACCTGCAAAATGTAGCAACTGAGCGATTTGAATTTTTTCTTCTTTTTTATTGGCTTCCGTCGCTATTAAATATATGTTAAAGCTATTTTTCCATTGTTCTGCAGCTTGACCATTGTTCAATTCTAACCTGGGTAGTACTTTACTCGCCATTTTCTTAGTAAATTGTTGTACGCGTGTTAATTACTGTAATTATGCTTGCTGTTGTCGGTTTTGTCGCAGCGCCATGTTATATTTAGTATTGTTTATTGTCATTTCTTATTAATTTAGTACATGTGATTAGCTTACGTCTACACTTCATGATTAACTACTAAGAACTGCCAGCCGCCTGTATTGGACTCGCGCTCCTACTCTTCTATATACGAGTGCCTCTAATGGCAGCGGACCTTACTACTCACTATTACTACAACAGTAATCAAAACGTTTAAATTATTATTCCGATGACATAACCTCTTAAATAACTGTGGTTATTATTCCGTGTCTGGTATAATATACTAGTGGCCATAAAATTAGGAGCATTAGAAATACGCAACTATATTTACAATATCCTTAGTGGTAAAAATATAGAAGTAAATAAAATATATTGTTAATTAATGACTAATCTGTAATATTGTCGATAGAAATTTATTCTAAAAAATACTTTTTTAAAAACTAACAAATCACATTCCTCATCTGCTATTAAATATTTTCAATCTCTGTATTCTACCGATGGCGCTATTATAGTCATGTGGCAATAGGATTTTGGTAGTGGCATCGTCGCTACAATTTGACGTCACAAATGGTAATGACGCAGATCTATTTAGAAATTGCAAAGATTATACGTAGTATATAAACAAGGACCAAACCTTAACCCACGGTGGTGGCACTCTATAAACGATTCTGTTGGCGTATTTTAGTATTAACACTATCCTAATAGATGGCGCCTTCAAATTTAGCAGTAATCACCTATTGTCGTTTAATTAACATTTGATGGTTTGAAAAATTGTTTATGTAACAGTAGCGTCGTTATTTAAAGATTATTTAACTCGATTTACAATTGCTCCATTAAAAAAAATTCCTTGTGATCCTGATTATCAAGTTTTTAAATATAACCAGGTGTGTGATTCAAAAAAAAATATCATTAAATTTACCTAATATTAGATTAGTGTTGCTTGTGTTTAAGCTTCATTTTCAATGTCTTATTAAATTCTGAAATGGAATTGGCAAATATTTATTGCACAACTTAAAAATTTACTACAAGAACTAATATCTTAGAAAGTTTAAGCTTTTGTGTTTGTTTATATAGGCTTCTGTGAAAAGTACTTTTTTATGGGAGATACATTTTATTACCATTTTATTGCAGTACATATTAGTAAAATAATGGGTTAACTATTTTTAGCTGTATTGAAATGACTTTAGGCTCCACTCGTTGGATGCAAGTGAAGCTTTATCCTCTTTTTTGTTCGCGGCTTAGTCTGAGAATTACCCCAAGGGTGAGCAATGAGAATGGGCGTGGGTATGGTGTAAACTCAATAATAAGCAAACTGTTACGTATTTCTAGTAGACGCCACGTTGTGCGTCAAAGTTATGTCACGTTGGCTCGTAGCCGTGCGTAACAAAAGAAAATCCAAGAGAAAAAAAAAGTGACCGGGCTCAATCGAGAGTAGGGGTTGTAGAAAGCAGACCGACCTATAAGAGACGCGGCTGTCAGGAGTTAGTACCAGTACCTGCAATAGAGAAATTAGAATAGTAAACCTGAAAGAAAAGCACATTAGTCCTGTAAACCTGAAACAGAGAAAAAAAGCATAGCCTATGGATCAAGTATAAATTGTTCAGTACTTTATAGAATAAAATAAAAGAAACTGTTTAGATAAACTCTATAATCTAACAACAGTAATAGCAGTACAAAAAATTCTGAGTACAAAGTGAGGCCATATTGGGAGTAGCAGAAACGTTTCATCACACACCACTTAAACATAATTTAGGTAAAATGTAACAAAAAATAAATAGGTAAAACATAATTAATCTAAGTAATTTAGTAAAATTTTAGCAAAGACATAAATAAGTAGATAAGCACAATTGTTCTGAGTCATTCAGTATGGGTGATTGTTCTCTTTTTTTTTGTTATTAAATAGCGAGCAAGTCTATGAAAAAGGTATCAGAACGCCAAGGAATATTGCAAAAACAACGGGTAGATATTTACAGTAAGAACAAATAGGAAATAGTGCAACTTACACAAGGTCCTTCAGTACCGCCTCCCTTGCCATTGCAGTGTGGGATCCACGATGTCTGGCACTAACAAAGCACTGCACCCTAGGCTGTGAGGGTGTTGATGGAACTTATCACCACTTACCCTAATCACACTGACTGATTTCACTGGGGTTAGCAGCGGACCTTATCACGCGAAGGAACTATGTATATTAGTTGCATAACCATACAAAAAGCAGCGAGGAACTTCAACCACTACTTTTGTATACCGGTAGTCTGTCACAGTCTAAATATCACCAGACAAAGCAAGCAACCAAAGCCATAATAAGTAAAGCACATGTATCACTAAAGTAATTCCGTAACAATGTCCTTAAAACCCGCGTGCATCGAGTTAAAAGCAGAACGAAACAGTATCTTTAACGTAATTCCTATATCGGAACCAAAGACCAACTATGACTCCGCGACAGTTAATTCTACGGCTTTTTCCCATAAGAAAGACGACTAATAAACGTTTAGTAGACACGCGTAAGCAATAAAGCCGTACGTCGAAAGTTCTTCGAACACACGTGCGTCGAGTTGAACCAGCTCTACCACTCTTAGTTCCATCAGAAAAACCGTATCTTTTCACGTCATTTCTGACATCTCGCAAGCAAGCACAAAACACGACCCTTTTTTGTTTATATCTACTCCTACTAGTACAACTTCTGATCGCCTACCTAGACTTGTATATTAATTACAGCGGTTTTATTTATTAATGACAAGTAGGAAAGTAATTTTACGAGTATTCCAATTTACAACTAAACCATCTTTTAAAATTAATACAGGCGAGTCAACTTGCATATCAATCTGAAAACTAGGCGGAAGTATTTACTTTATACAAACAGCGATCCAAAAACGGTGTATTTTAAGAATTAAGTAGACTAAAAATGTTAGGCTACCAAAAATGCACGTTACAAATTCCCCCCTAGCAAAATAAAGACGTCGGGGTGAAAGAGAGAAAAAAGGCAAAAAAGTGGCAGACCAGGAACCAAACAAAAAAAATTTTTTATCCGGTTCGAAGGACCAACGCCAGTATAAGAGAAAGAACATTTTTCCAAAAGAAGACAAAGTCATCTATCGTATCCAACAATGACAGAATAGGTAAAGAAAGTATTAAGTAAACACCCAATGAGGATTAAAGGTTATAGCTACTTTCAGAATCGTCAAGAGACGGATGTCCCCAAAAAGGACATTTCTGTTTTCCACCTCAAAGAAAAGTTTTGGCTTCCCGCGAAGAAACCAAAAGAAAATAAAAGAAAAAAACGAGGAAGAAAACTCGTAGCAAATCCACTAAACGACATAACTGTCAACCTCAAGTGTGCAGCAAAGAAAGAACCAAGACAAAGAAAAAAGCAAAGGCAAACTAGTACACCATCTGGAATACTTCCAACTGAGATAACACAGATTCGTATGAAACGATTACTCAAGCAGAGTATGGCTAACAGACCTCCAAAAGCGACTAAGTAAATAGATCTGAAGCCTACCTCAAGGAATGGATGTAGAAAGCGACTATAATAGTCCAATAGTGAACAAATGGTGGAACTGGCCAGAAGAACAAGTCACGGAGGGCTAGCTACAAAATATACATAGGAATACGAAATGGGCGCCAGTGTTTTCGGACTCAAGCTTATCAGCGAAAACACAAGACCAATAAGCCAAAAAAACCAAAAGAGAGAAAAAAATTACAAGTCATTAGGGATAGCGATACATAGGGGTCAAAATAGAATCAGCCGTAGGGAGCCCATTAGGATCCGGAGGTTCAGGATCAATGTCTGGCGGGTCTAAAGTTTTATCGGGTTTGAGATCCTTAATATGCCAAGTACCCAGATCGCTATCAGAATCATCCACTAAGATATAGGTCCACGGCAAAAGTTTAGTCCTAATAGTAAAGGGACTCACATATTTGGGAGCAAGTTTAGCATTGAAGTAGCGAGTAGCATCCGAAAGAACATAATTGCGTTTCCACAAGCGATCGCCAGGAGATAAAGTTAAGGGACGACGACGAAGATCGTAGTGTTTAGCATTTTTCTTGTATGCTAAGGAAAGACGTTTCGAAATTTCTTCACGAAGTGACTCAAATTTGACTAAGTCAGTAGGAGGAATAGGACGTTCGGGATCCATAAGAACATCATCAGGATTAAGAGGTTTTCCAAAATGAGCGCCGTAGAGAGCATGTTCACGACCATATAGAGCAAAATACGGGGAGTAACCAATAACCTCATGTTTGAGCGTACGAATAGCACACCCAATTTTTGCTAAATTAACGTCCCACCGACGTTGATTATCAGAAACGTAAGAAGAAATCATAGTTTTCAGGACTCTATTAATACGTTCGGCCGGATTCGCCTGAGGATGATAGCGAGCATTAAACAGAATTTTTGTTCGATAAGAATTACAGAGTTTAGTGAAAATATTACTACGAAATTGTACACCATTGTCCGCAATTAGATACTGAGGAGTACCATACACCAGGAAAATATTTTCCTCAATGGTTCGAGCAACAGCAGCGGCCGTAGATGCACGTAGAGGAAATAAACAAGCATATTTCGTAAAACAATCGGCCACAACTAAAATGAAGGAATTATCTTTAGAGGATCTAGGAAGGGGTCCGACAATATCAGTACATAGGACTTGCCAAGGACGAGTGGCAGTAGCACGAGGAGACATAAAGCCAGGAGGTTTCTTTTGTTCGACTTTGTGTGCAGAGCAAATTTTACAACGACGGACGTATCGAGCAACAGCGGCTCTAAGTTTAGGCCAATAGTAACGCATGGAAATTTTAGAGACAGTTTTGTGGACACCAGGGTGACCTGAAGTAGGTGGATCGTGATTCTCGTATAGAACCCTATTCCGTTGTTCGCTGGGAACTACTAACTTCCAATCGTCTTGTGGATGTTGGAGCAAAGACTGTTTAGATTTTACATGTTTGTATAGTAATTCGTTTTCCACATGCCAGTTACTGTATAGTTTAGGATTGGAATTAACACGAGTCCGTAGCTTAAGATACCAAGGATCCAGAATTGGCAGAGTAATAGAAGATTTAGGAAAGTCATCAATTAAGTCAATTTTAGGTATTAAGCGAGATAAGGCGTCGGGAACGATGTTATCTTTACCTTTCCGATGTACGATGGTGAAGTTATGTTGGTGGAGTCGTACAGACCAACGAGCTAAACAACCGTTGAAGCTTTGTAGATTATTCAGCCAGATAAGCGAGTGGTGATCCGTGATCACAGTAAAGTGAAAACCCTCGATATAGGGACGAAATTTCTATTGCCCATATAACACCAAGACATTCTTTTCGGTGGCGCTATAGTTGCGTTCCGCCTTTTTAAGAGAACAGCTAATGTAGCTAATGACTTTTTCGTCATCACCCTGTTGTTGCGTCAGCACAGCACCCAGACCAAAATCAGAGGCATCAGTCTGTATAGCAAAGGGTAAAGAAAAATCAGGACAACTCATCACTGGAGCTGTTACAGTGTTCTTTCAGCAGCTTAAACGCCTGCTGACATTCTGAAGACCAATTAAATTTAGAATTTTTCTTAGTCAAAGCAGTAATCGGAGCAGTAAGAGCAGAAAAATTTGGGATAAAGCGACGATACCACGAGCACATACCAACTATGCGTCGTACTTCAGTTACAGTAGTAGGAGGAGGAAGATTAAGAATGGCCGAAACTTTTTCTGAGTCGACATGGAGTCCATGGCGATTTACTACGTATCCCAGATAACGGAGTTCCGGTCGGCATATAATGCATTTATCTCTGTGAAGAGTAAGACCTGCAGAATTTAAACGAAAAAGCACTTTCTGTAGTACCACCAAATGTTGTTCGAAAGTCGGGGTAGCGATGATCACATCATCTAAGTATGCGAAACAGAAAGGTTCGAGATCAGCACCAAGCACACGATCTATAAGTCGCTGAAATGTCGCTGGAGAATTATGAAGACCAAATGGCATTTTAGTAAACTGGTATAAACCTCTACCAGGCACCGTAAATGCAGTAATCGCATTAGAATTAGAAGAAAGAGGTATTTGCCAATAAGCAGAGCGAATGTCTAAACTAGTTAAAAATTTTGCGTCTCTCAGGCGGTCTAGAATCGTAGAAATGTAAGGCAGGGGATAGGCATCTTTTTCTGTAACCTCGTTGACCTTTCTAAAATCGATGCAGAAACGATATGTGCCATCTTTCTTAGGCACCATAACAATAGGGCTAGACCAAGCGCTATTAGATGGTTCTACAACACCACTTTCTAGCATCTCATCCAGAGCTTGATTGACATGTCGAAGTACCGTAGGGGACATGGGATAATATCTTTGCTTGATAGGACTGGATGTCGTACGGATCTGATGTTCAATGAGATTAGTACAGCCCAAAGGTAAAGTATCATCGTTAGGAAACATCTGTTGGACTATACGAGACAATTCGGATTGTTGTGTGTTCGATAGATCGGAAAGAGCATTGATCTGACTGATCGAGACAGTAGAAGAAGAACAGAAAGTCCATTGACCCGTTCGAAAATCCGAGACAACACCCATGGATTTCAGAAGTCAATGCTTAAGATCAGAGACTGAGAAATAGAAGGAACGACTAGGACGTCAAGAAGAATAGTTTTATTTTCGACTGACATGGGTAAAGTAAGTGACCGAGAATGTTACAAGATTGACCATTGGCTACCGTACAGCTGTGGATCTCCGTTTGGGACAAAGGCAAAGAAAGAGAATAGAGAATATCCCAACCAGGACCATCAATAATAGTGCGAGAAGCGCCAGAATCAAGTAAACCCTTAAATTCGATGTCGAAAATGGTCACAGTAAGATAAGGTCTGTCGTCCTCACGAGAACTAGCTAAAATAAAATCCAGAACATATTTAGATCGGTCATCAAGACCAGAGAAAGGATTTTCTGAGGAGATAATAGGTACCGAGACAACTGTAGAAGGAATCGGGTCGGTTTCTCGGCTTAGCGACTCGATCGGTAATTTTAAATTCTTGTTACAACTCGTACAATTGGCACGGGTAACATTAGGTTTACCACAACCATAGCAATGAAGTATTTGCGGTTTAGTACAGGAAGGAGACTTGTGTTCTCGTTGGCCACAGTTCCAACAAGTAACGGGAGAATTAGAAATATTTTTAGGAGCATCACTTGCACCAAGTGCAAGTGTTTTCGAAGTAGTGACATCAGAACGGGGAGGGACATAAGCGGACGTAAGTTTGCTGCGGACCACAGGACCTGTATAAGCTAAGTCGGGCTCTAGGAGTTGAGAAAAGTTCAGAGCAGGAGGAGACTTGAAATTATCTGCTTGGATTTTGCGCTGTTCCAGTCTGCGACCCACACGCAACAGTTCGGCAATGGTATTCAGATCCAGCAAAGTTAAGTTGGTTTGGTAGAAAGGTGTAAGATTTGGTAAAATAATATCGAGTTTCTGTAGTTCAGAGAGAGAGATTGTTAGACGAGCAAATAAATTTTCCATCGTAGCTAAATATACACCAATAGACTCTGAGGGACCCATAGTACGTTGCTTTATTTCCTCCAAAAGTTTTTCGTTGTAATTAACGGGTTGGAATTCTTCCCTTAATAGCCGAATAACATCCTGCCAATTAGTTAGGGATTTTCGATGTGCTCTGAATAAAATTAAAGCTTTTCCTGAAAGTAAGTCTGATGCCGAAGAAAATAGTTGAGAAGCAGAAACGTTGCGTGCCGAGCATAATTCGTCCACGCGTAATAGAAATGCATTTAACGACATACGGTCATCACCCGAAAATTTTAAGTCCCATTTAGACACCTGCTGTCCATAACCAGACGTAGCAATTGATTTAGAAATAGATATAGGTATAGGTAATTCATCCGAAGATTCAGCAGAAGTAAGATCATCCTCAGTATCAGTAGTAGTCGGATTAATAGTAGCCGTAGAAACAAGTGGTACCCTAGGGGAAGTGGAGAACGTTTAAAGCGACGGTATAATCTATCGCAATCACTGCGGAAATTGCTAACACATAGCAACAACTTTCGCTGTATTACGGTTTCAGCGTCAGAAGTAACATTCATACGTTGGATTCTCCCTTTAAGATGCATAGCAAGGCTAATAATACGTTTGCCGTCCGCAGTTGAAATATCACCATTAAAGTCTTTGACCTTCGTAGTTAACTCAGTTAAACCCTCAGTCACGGCTTTATTATCCGCCTGAAATCGACACCAGATTTAAGTAGACTTAGCGCTTCGGAAGATTCCATTTTTAAGATATTCCTCAAGGACTTACGAAGTTCGGATACAGGTATCTTTGCATCGAACCCACGCGAACCAACTTCATATTTGAGTTCAGCCTCATGTAACCGATCAACTTTTAATCTCCAAAAGTCACCCATTATTACAGAATCGACAAACAACACCCAAATATTTAAAGACACAAAAACGACTTATTAGGTTGGTTCGCCAGAGAAACCAAATTAACGAAATAACTGAATACTAAACAAAATCCAGTTCAGACGAGAAGGGAGAAAAAAAATAATCCAAGCCGCTACACCAAACCAAAAAATCAATGTCAAAAACCATCAAGGTCAAAAAAAAAAATTATTAAGAAAAATCAAGAACAAATAAAAGAAATCGGGCAGAAAAGAAAAAACATCGAGCAAGAGAGAAAAAAAAATTGAGACCGGGTTCAATCGGAAAGTAGGGGGGGTGTAGAAAGCAGACCAACCTATAAGGGACGCAGCTGTCAGGAGTTAGTACCAGTACCTGCAATAGAGAAATTAGAATAGTAAACCTGAAAGAAAAACACATTAGTCCTGCAAACCTGAAACAGAGAAAAAAAGCATAGCCTATGGATCAAGTATAAATTGTTCAGTACTTTATAGAATAAAAATAAAAGAAACTGTTTAGATAAACTCTATAATCTAACAACAGTAATAGCAGTACAAAAAAATTCTGAGTACAAAGTGAGGCCATATTGGGGAGTAGCAGAAACGTTTCATCACACACCACTTAAACATAATTCAGGTAAAATGTAACAAAAAAAATAAATAGGTAAAACATAATTAATCTAAGTAATTTAGTAAAATTTTTAGCAAAGACATAAATAAGTAGATAAGCACAATTGTTCTGAGTCATTCAGTATGGGTGATTGTTCTCTTTTTTTTTGTTATTAAATAGCGAGCAAGTCTATGAAAAAGGTATCAGAACGCCAAGGAATATTGCAAAAACAACGGGTAGATATTTACAGTAAGAACAAATAGGAAATAGTGCAACTTACACAAGGTCCTTCAGTACCGCCTCCCTTGCCATTGCAGTGTGGGATCCACGATGTCTGGCACTAACGAAGCACTGCACCCTAGGCTGTGAGGGTGTTGATGGAACTTATCACCACTTACCCTAATCACACTGACTGATTTCACTGGGGTTAGCAGCGGACCTTATCACGCGAAGGAATTATGTATATTAGTTGCATAACCATACAAAAAAGCAGGGAGGAACTACAACCACTACTTTTGTATACCGTTAGTCTGTCACAGTCTAAATATCACCAGACAAAGCAAGCAACCAAAGCCATAATAAGTAAAGCACATGTCCTTAAAACCCGCGTGCATCGAGATAAAAGCAGAACGAAACAGTATCTTTAACGTAATTCTTATATCGGAACCAAAGACCAACTACGACTCCGCGACAGTTAATTCTACGGCTTTTTCCCATAAGAAAGACGACTAATAAACGTTTAGTAGACACGCGAGTTAAGGTTCGGGCCTTTGAAGCTGTGTTTTTAAAAAACAACTTCAAACACTTAACAAAAATTTAATAAGAAATTTAGAATAACTTGTACATAATAATAAACTTAAGTTAATTGTACTGGGCGAGTAGTCTAGGTAAACAACAATGCAAAAGCTGTAATACTCAGACTGACTGCCGGGCATTGAGCTCCCGGGCTTTTTATAATAACCTGCCCCTCACACGGCTGTGGGAATTTGCAGATCTCATGTCTGCTTTACACTTTCTTACAATGTATCAATCTTAATTCTAAGTAATTGCGGTATGTTGACCGCCTGTGACCTGCCACCTGCAGTATCACTGCCCTCACGGATGCAAAGTTTCATGTCCGTTCTCATGAACTGTCGATAACCTCTCTGGGTTATCCTTGTATTACAATGTTGCAATGAACTTATACTTTACTTAACAATTTCTAATAATTCCTATTAGATTCAATATTTCAATATATATAGGTAATTGGGGGATACATAACTCGCGTAAGCAATAAAGCCGTACGTCGAAAGTTCTTCGAACACACGTGCGTCGAGTTGAACTAGCTCTACCACTCTTAGTTCCACCAGAAAACCGTATCTTTTCACGTCATTTCTGACATCTCGCAAGCAAGCACAAAACACGAGCCTTTTTTGTTAAAATCATCTCCTACTAGTACAACTTCTGATCGCCTACCTAGACTTGTATATCCACATATTAATTACAGCGGTTTTATTTATTAATGACAAGTGGGAAAGTAATTTTACGAGTATTCCAATTTACAACTAAACCATCTTTTAAAATTAATACAGGCGATTCAACTTGCATATCAATCTGAAAACTAGGCGGAAGTATTTACTTTATACAAACAGCGATCCAAAAACGATGTATTTTAAGAATTAAGTAGACTAAAATGTTAGGCCACCAAAATGCACGTTACAAAACATAGAAAGAAAAGGAAATTGAGCGCCACTGTATCTATATGGACAATACAAGAAATTCAATACTCCTATGAAAAGATACCGAAACTCATTGGATATAAGCACTATAAAAAACTTACAACTAATGAACTAACATATCTGGAAACCTCTGGAACGTATCTGCATCCTCTTCTATCACGATGATCCTGAAAGAAAATGTTACACAACAAATTTTTATTAAAAAGACACTATTTGTGCTTTTCAATAAAAGGGCATAATAATAATTATGAGTTAATCATCTTGAGATTACTACACCAAAGGTATTTTAGTTAAAATGGATATCAAGAATAAATCAATTGTAACATGTCTGTACTTTTATATTGTTTCAGCATTCGTCTAATTTTGTTACTCAAAAAAAATTTATTTTCTCAAAGGTATTCTTATTAAAATTAATTACTCATAGAATAAAAAACTTGAATCCAAAAATGTAATTTAATGTAATTTCTTTCTTTTCTTTTTTTTGTTAAATATAGTTACAAGTATAAAATAATAAAATTGAATTCTGATTTTAACTATAGATCTTTCTTGACATAACAAGACCTTATTTTTTAATACTATTTTAAAACAAGATTCTCAATTCCCAACGAACAGATCTGTGTATTGGTTTACATATAATATCAAATAAATTTAGTTCATATTCCTTATAAAAATCTAAATCACACGTAGCTAGTTTAAGTAAATAGAATTTCAAATTTATCCTGGTATAGAAATGACACAATGACTTTACTAAAGATTAGACATCTGCAATTAAATCTTTTTAAACAGGAAGTGGACTTTGGAATCTCTTTGTTTTTGAACACATGTATATCCCACGTGACTTACAAAATTACTTTAATATTACTTTCTAAAGGACCATATTTCACTTTGTTTAAATTTGTTTAGCACAATTTTAGAAAATTACTCTGTTATCAAATTAAGGAAATATTACCATTTTTATGATCTTACGCAAAGTTAATTCATTCGTAAAATTTAACATGATTAAGAAATCGTCTATTAAAATTTAATATCGTTCGTCAATCCAATGAACACTTTTAAAAGTCTAGCAAACATAGTAACTGAAAGTTTAAATACCTGGACTTAGCAAAGGTGAAGAAGTTATCACTTCCAAACGAACGGCGATGCACAAGTTCAGGTCCTGCTTACAAAACTTGATGCCTAAGATATAACGTTGACGACTAACATCTGCTCAAAACGTCTTGCCCAAAATGTCAAACAACAGCTTTAAATACATCCATAATGAAAGTTGCCTTAATTCTAATTATAAATACTGGTTATTCCAAACGCTAAGAAATTAAAGATCTTTTGTTTTAGTATAAGAATTACTTAAATATTGTGGTCTCACCGTTAATAGTCACCGATCTCTCTAGCCATGTTTGTTAAGAAGCGTGATTCGTTGTCTTGCCGGAACCTGAAGAATGATAACTGGGGCCCCCAAAACGACCACAAATCTTCCCCCCCCCCTACTATGGGTATTTGAATACTCCATTTGACACGCAATCGTGTCCGCATCCTTTGAAGTTTGTAGCTTCGTTCACATTTTAAACCACAATGGCGAGTTTGCCTTTTAGTATCCTCCACGTAGAGAACAGCTGATATGTCTTACGCGTCACCTCGTGACACTATTTACGCAGGCGCTATTTTAATTTAATAAAAAAAAGGATATAATCCGCCTACGGATTAGGCAACACAAATGACTTGTTCCTTTTTAAATACGTTTTCAAAGTGTTTATTGCTATTAAATATTTCCTAGTAATGCATTTAAAACTAATTAAATGATAATAACGTCCTGTTCTATTGTGAAATTGTTTCCTTCAGATATTACTATATTGAATACAAAAAATCAGATATCACAGATTTGCAATGAATAGATGCGATCTCTTTAAAACCAGTGCCACAGAATATATATTCGTTACAGTATCATGGATTATGGAGTGTGAGGGGTTGTGGAAATAAGAATGCCACTAGACATGGGTTTCCGAATCATGAGAGGAACAAAGTACGTTTTGATGATTGGTTACAAGTAACATCAAACTAAATCCGGCTCAAGTTTATCAAAACTATCACGTGTGCCATGAAGATTTTACAGTTGATCAAATATCATCTAAAATGTTTCTTAAGCGTATCTGCATAATGTAAAATCAGACAAGAAGAACCTATTAAATACCTTTAGCTTGAAAGCTATTTTAGCCACCGTATTAAAGATGAAGGCGATGCGTTTTATTAACACCGAACAAAGAAATGCTAAATGCAAAAATTGGGATAAAAATAAATAAGTGCCACAGCCTATGTAAATATACAGTGTGTTTGTTTGTTTAGTGTCTCAGCCAATATTTCGACTATTGTATGAATTTCAGAGAAATGTTATATACAAAAGTTGTGTAACTTTTTATTTGCAATAATATGTCAAAATAAAAAATAGAGCATCAAATATTTGAGATACAGCAAATCAATTCAAAGTTTTAAATGGAACTTGCGCATTATTATTGCACATTCTAAAAGTGCTTAAAATTTACTTTCCAACGATATATCACTCAATAATAATTATCTAATCAATTAAACGCAGAAATCGATTACTAAATAGCGCTTAACATCGGGCGTCTATTTGAAATAAGCATTCAAAACAGTGGGCGGCGAAACAATTGATGGTTCTTTTGACAGTTGTTTCTTAGTAATTTAATTCCGCATTGTTGATTTTCATATTTTGTTCAAAATGGATCGGAAATGGAGGTACCATAAACTGGCCAGCAAGATCACCAGGTCTTTCGGTTTAGATTTTTTTGTTTGGGAACACGTTTATGTAACGCGCCCAGAAAGTCTTAAAAGATCGCATTCGAAGACCGTATGGTCAAATAACACCATGTATGTTGCAAAAAGCACAAAGAAATTTAATAATTAGATCTCAGCGATGTCTTGCAAATAACGGAGGCTATGTGGAACATAACCTTCAACGTTTTAAATTAATTTTGTAATTTAGTATTTCTTTGTTGTTGTAGTTCTTATCAATTTCTGCGTTTAGATGAGCACTAGCAATTGTTTTGCCGCGCACTGTTTTGAATGTCTATTTCAATTAGGTACGTGTTAAGCGCTATTTAATAATCGATTTATATGTTTAATTGTTATTGAGTGATATGTCCTTGGAAAAAAAATTCTAAGCACTTTAAGAATATGTAATTACAATGAGTATGTTCCATTTAAAATTTTGAATGTATTTGCTATATCTCAAAAATTGGATGATCCGTTGGTTTTTTTTATTTTTACATATTATTGTAAATAAAAAGTTACACAACTTTTGTACATAACATTTCTCTGAAATTTTATAATAGCCGAAATATTTACCGTGACACGTAAAAGCAGACACACTGTATGTAGCGTTACATATTTCTTTTCTTATAGAGTTAACTTAGAGAAATTGCGTAAGTATTAGATACTTTTGGGAAAATCTATTCTTTTATAAAACTTTGTTTTTGTTAATTATTAAAGTTCATTTCTTATTTTTACGACAGATATTTCTAATTAGTGGAGGATAAAATCGGATAATTTAGAACCACTCTGTGTATAATTTTCAATTTCAACATTGGCAACACTGTGTGCTAGTTACAACCATGATGGACCTTGTTTGGGGCATACATTCTACATCGTTCAAGATTTAACATCTAAGGACAGTGCTATATTATAAATTACAACTATTAATTACAAGAGCTTTAAACGATTTTCACATACGCAAAAAAAACTATTTTTTAGTGTGAAATTCGCAAATTCTCCTAAAAGAAACCTTACACGTAAACACGTTCAATCATAAATTGAAGCAAAGAACATTTGTATTAATAACTGATCTTCAGAAAATAACGCTGAATAATTGTCTAATAATACAGCACGTGATGAATACCTTCATAAAAGGTTCATTCGCATGCGTTTTGTGTGATTATACCGCATCAAAAAAAAGTAGTTTAAAAACTCATTTTCGGTCGCATACTAACGAACGTCCATTCGTTTGCAATTTGTGTGATTATGCATCATCACAAAAAAGTAGTTTAAAAACACATTTTTGGTCGCATACTAACTAACCTCCATTCGCATGCAATTTGTGCGATTTTACCACATCATATAAAGGTAATTTACAGGAACATTTTCAGTCGCATACTAACGAACGTCCATTCGCTTGCAATTTGTGTGATTATGCCGCATCATATAAAAGTAGTTAAAAAAGACATTTTTGGTCGCATACTAATAAACGTCTATTCGTGTACAATTTGTGTGATTATGCATCATCACAAAAAAGTAGTTTTAAAAGACATTTTTGGTCGCATACTAACGAACGTCTATTCGCATGCAATTTGTGTGATTATACCACATCCCACAAAAGTTATTTAGAAAAACATTTTCGGTCGCGCACTAACGAAAGTCCATTCGCATGCAATTTGTGCGATTTTACCACACTATATAAAAGTAGTTTAAAAACTCATTGTCGGTCGCATAGTAACGAACGTCCATTTCACATGCAATCTGTGTAATTATAGCGTATTACGAAAAAGTGATTTGAACAAGCATATGTAGCTGCATACTAATTAGCGGCCACTGGTATGTAATTTGTGCGAATATAGCGCATCATTAAAGAGTATTTTACAAATACATTTTCGGTCGCATACTAACGAACCTCTATTCAGGTGCAATTTGTGTTATTATACCGCATCACAAAAAAGTCATCTAAAAAGTCATTTTCACTCGCATACTAACGAACGTTAATTGGCATGTAATTTGTGTGTTAACACCACATCACGTAAAAGTAATTTACAAGTACATGATCGTTTGCATGCTAACCAACGTCCATTCGCATGCAATTTGTGTGATTTCTCCACACCATATAAAAGTAATTTACAAAAACATTTTGGGTTGCATACTAATGAAAATGAAGTTGTTCGTGAAGTAGTCGGTTGTGTATCAGTATGGCTGAATGTCCTGGTTCTAGGTCGCGTTCTTTCCTGTAGATGTTGTAATTCGCCAGGCTGAGTTGTCTATGTACAGGTCATCTTGTTTTTCCAATCATTGCGACGTCCACGTTGTGATGCTGCAGGAAGTGTTTCAGTTCGATCATCCTGTTCCGTATCCCGTTGGCGTTCCAGAAGAGGAGTACTAAGTTTCTTGACGTTGGTCTATTGTCCATTATAGGTTTTCAGTATGTCGCACATAGCCGTCCATAGTGAGGCAGTTACGAATGTTTTAGCCATATAGGTACTTATGAGTCTTTGCGTCCTTTGCAGAATTTTATTTAAAAGTAATGTCATCGTCAAGATGAAGCTGATGGACGGCTCTGCTTGTGGTTGTGTGGAAGGTGTTATAGTCGTTCTGTTACTATGCTGCTCGTCTCTGTTGCTTCTTGTTGTGTTCGTCGGTGATTTTGTGTCGGTGGTGGTTAGTGGCTTTGGGTTGGTGTTGGTTTTCTTCTTTCCTCGGCGGCTCTTGCTTTTGTTCTGTTTTGTTTTTCTACGTGGCTCTTTTTTGGAGCTTGATTGTTTTTCGTCTTCTGTAGTACTTGTGTCATCTTCGGCGGTGGTCTTTGAAGTAATTATTGGGGCGGTTGTTGAAGCTCCGTGTCGTTCATTTTTGCTTGTAGTGAATCCGTCGTCGTCGGTTACTTGTGCTGTTGTTGGGTTGCGTCGTTGCTAGTAGCGGTGGTGTATCTCGGGTTCGTATCCCGACACGGTCCGCTTGAAAAATGTTAGGCGAGCATTTTTTACAAAAATACACCTTCGTTCGGATGAGGGGTAAAATGGAGGTCCTATGTGTGAGTGTTGTCGCACACGTTAGAGATTCCTGCCTTACTTGGAACAGCAAGGGTTTGTCAAAATTCCAAATTTTCCAGGTAAAAAAAAACTCGCTTCCTGGTCAATGTAGTGCCCTCGGTTGGAGTATTGGAAAATCACATGTACGGTGTATCTCATGCGCAGTTGGTCGTGGTATGCAGGGCAGGTTAGATAGTTAGCCGGATGTGGGCCACTGCAGTTGGCGGATATAGGTTGTAACTCGCTGCTTTTCTTGCAATCCGCTGCCAGGTGTTGCTTGGCGTATTTAACAGCGGGGTTTGTAGCCGCAATTTAGGCTCGAATGTCCAGACCGTTGGCACGAAAAGCATTGTGGGAGCTCCGCCCAGCTACTTTAATGTGGCTGCAGTACAGTAACGTTGTTAAGTTGTAGATACCAGTCAATGTCGGGTTGTTCTCCAAAGATACAAGGGTGGTGTTGCAGTATTCTCGTTCTTTATTCTATAGCTTAGTCACGTAGTTGATTTTTTACCCAATGTGGGTGAGTTCGGTCTTGATGTCTCCTGACGCGAATTCTTGCTCCTTGTCCACTTGCTCGAATGTCGATTTTGTTTTGTAGATGTCGGTTTAGCTCCTTGGCGTGCTGGATGAAGTTAAAGAATTCTCGATGAAAATAGGAGGGATGCGGTGTTACGTGCCGAAAATTTTGCCACTAAACATTCATATAAGTTTTAATTTGTAAGGATTTCGCGCCAATGAATTTAAAAGGACTTGTGTGCGTATTTCCGTTACTTCAGATAGCGCGTTGCGCAAGGATCAAGAGGAGTGGGGATTTCGAGATACGCGAAAAAACTATCCTCCGAGATGTGAAGATGGGTGTAGTTGGTCTGGTATCTTATCGTATCTTTTTGTTATGTAGGTCCCTTTTGCCCTTATCGTTGATTATCGTTCCTTATAAACCAGTTTCCCGTCGTTCCCTCTACATAGGAAGAAGACAAATCAAATTTGGTTTCAACCTGGTTTAAGAATTTCCACGCCCGAGAGATTAGCGAAGTAACCGACGCCCGAGAGATTAGCGACGCCCGAAAGACTGGCGAGGCCGCGACCATCATGGAGTAATCCTGAAGGAAGCCGCCGCCATCATGGAGTAATCCTGAAGGAAGCTCTACAGGTTCACGTGAGTGCCCCCTTTGGGGTTTTCTTTAAAATTTATTTCCTTTAAAATTTGTGTGATTATGTTGCATATTGTGTGACGTCATCTATAATGCGCGTGTCAATTTTTACATTATCTAATATTGTTACCAACTGACATAGCTCACTCGAACGTCTTCGATGAAAACCATAGAGATGATCTGAAGTTTCTCACTGTAAGTAGATTCTAGTCGTTCTCTCGCGATGTTAACTCGCTCGAGGTCTGACTGGAACTAAAATTTGAATCGCATCCCAACTTCTTTTAATTCCACAAAATATCTATAAATATGGATGTTCCAAAATTTAAGTTTTAAGTTTACAAGCAAGATATGACTATGTTTAGCGTGAACTAGTAACACACCCAGTTCCTTTTAGAATATCATTTTACAAGCGCTCAGAATATTAAATTAGAATAATATGAAAATGAAAAATGTAACAGCATGTAAAATATGTTAGAATATTGAAGATAGGATGTTATGCCAAAGTTGTCTGAATATATTATAAAGTCAATGTATTTGACAATGTTCCATTTCGGCCTTTGAATGACATCATCTGTGCGTGACATAAACACGACACCCTACCATCATTATGACTTCAGTTCAATGGTGAATTAGACGACTGGTATGACCAAAAAAGAACGTCAAAAATACGTCATTTTGCTATCTGGAATATTTGGTTATATGTCTTTCAAAATCTCATGGGCTGTGAGATGCGCAATGAAGGAAGCGAGAGGTATCGTATAAAAAGAAAGAACAATACAATATAAGTAAAATCTAAATGTATTAAATTTCCGGATGCGTATTCTGAATTACTTCAACTGCTATGCTATGTGGATTGCATAACCAGCAATTTATCAACATAATATAAATTATAAAAGTACAATGTTTGTATGCGGAACCTGTAACTTTTTTGGTGTATTGTTTATTGTTCTATTCGTGTGTCATGTTTCCGTGCATGTGCGGATAAAAATAAACAGGCTAAATTTTTTAAAACTCTTGGCAGCCAAAATACTGTTCCTTTTATTATTTTTTTAAAATGCATATTTCATAGAAGCATTAAATTACTACCACAATCCTCAAATTGGCCCGCATTAGATTTAGGACTTCTCTTATTAATTTTCTTCCTTCTGAAATAATTCGCTAGACAGTGTTAGTCCAACTCCAGTTACTGTTGCTACTTGTTCTTGTAAATTATTCATAGAACTGTTTTCTTGCGGTTCATCATCATTTTGTTTTCGACCTTACTTAAGGTCGGTTTGACGCAGCTCTAACTTCTTTTCTATTCTGTGCTAATCTAAAAAGCTCTACATACCCTTCACAACCTAAATTTCTAATAATTTGACTAATATAGTTTGGTCTAGGTCTTCCTATATCCTTCTATCTTTTTCCTATCCACCTGGCTCTACATAAATATTAGCAACCTGATGGCTGTTAAAGAACTCTAACATGTTTACATGATTACCATTTATAAGGAAATGAAATATAACCTGGTTATCCGCTTCAAAAAGGAAAAGTGTTAAATTATATGTTATGGTAAGGCTTAAGCAACGAAACGCTACCAACATGCCAGACCGCTAACTAATTGTGAGTTATGTCCTGATGACATTTAGTTAACTGATTTTTATTTTTTTTGTTTTGTTTTCGAACTTACTTAAAGTCGGTTTGACGCAGCTCTAAATTCTTTTCTATTCTGAGCTAGTCTAAAAAAGGTCTACATAGCCTTCACAACCTAAATCTCTAATAATTTGACTAATATAGCTTTGTCTAGGCCTTCCTACTCTATTTTTATTTGGTAGTCTATAATCTAAAACTTTACTAAATAGTCCCTCATGTCTTAACTGGTGCCCTATCATTCTATCTCTCCTGACCTTCAATTGTTTCCACATACAGGGATCCTCACCTATCCTTCTATAAACTTCCTCGTTTGTTACTCTATCTGTCCAACTAATCTTTAACATTCTCCTATAACACCAAGTTTCAAAAGCTTCTATCTTTTTCTTATCTACTTCTTTAATTGTCCAAGTCTCACTACCGTATAGTAGAACGCTCCATACGTACGACTTTAAGAAACTTTTTCTATTATCTAAACTAATACTATTAGCTATTAGTAAGTTTTCCTTTTTTAAAAACATTTTTCTAGCTTGAGCTATTCTAGCTACTATATCCCTTCTGCTACGTCCATCCTTTGTAACTCACTTGTCATTATCTTTGTCTTTACTGAGTTAATTCTCATACTATAGTTACTCTGTAGTATCTCATCTAAAATATTTAAAACTCTCCTAACTCTTTTCTAGACTATGCTATAATTGCTATATCATCTGCAAAACGTAACATGTCTATTTTCTGTCCCTGTACACTAATACCTATCTCTTTTCTCTCTCTAGCTAAGTTTAAAGCTTCCTCAATATAAACATTAAAAATCAAGGGAGACAGTATACAACCCTGTCTAACACCATTTCTAATCTTAGCTTCCTTTTCTATTCCATCAAATCTAATTACTACGCTTTGGTTTTTAGACTGTAAATAATTTTTCTATCCCTATGAGAAATTCCTATTTTTCGCAAAACCCTGAACATAACAATCCAATTAACCCTATCAAATGCTTTTTCTAAATCTACAAATGCGAAATGAGTCTTTATTTTTTTGTAACCTTTTTTCGATTTTTTCTTGCGGTCACTCATTGTAAAATAAAAACTCAGAAATAACAAAATAATCTGTAAAACCAAACATTATTCCTCCAACTAAATTGAAACCTTCATTATACTTACAAATAAAAAACTAGACTTAGTTGCAGTAGTTTTGAAAAAATTGGTTGAAGTTGAATCAAACCTGAAATCTCATAAATGATAATCAAAAACAATAATAGTGAACTACAAATCTTAATAGGCAACAGCTGAGTTGTAAATGTTTTTAGGACGCACTTTAACGTAAATAACTTAAATTGGTTTCTGCGCAACAGCCCATGAGGTTTTGAAAGACCTCTAAAACGAAAAACTTAAAAAATATGCTCTAAAACTTGGTTTTTTAATACTTTCCGGAAAAAACCAAAAAAACGTTACTTATCGCGCCCATAAAATCCTATTAAAACGTTTTCACTAATATTTTGCGGAGGAATACAATATAGAGGGTACCACAGACCAATAATACTAAAGATGCGTTACTCTCCATAAATAACCGGGTTAAATAAGGTACGCTCTGAGCGCGCCTTCCGAGCAATATTTAACGTTATAGAATACATAACTAGAGCGTAAAATGTTGTATGAACGCTTTAACAGCGCCTCGGTATAACACTCGACCGAGTGAGTGTTATTTATGAACGCGCGTCAGGATTGCTATGAAACATAATTTGAAGCAACTGACATTTGTATTAATAATTGATATTTAATTAATAAAGTTTGACAATTGTATAAGAATACGGCACGAAATGCAGCCACACACAAACGAACGTTCATTCGCATGCAATTTGTGTAATTATACCACCTCACAAAAGCGTAATTTACAAAGACACTTTCAGTCGCATACTAACGAGCGTCCGTTCGCGTGTAATTTGTGTGATTATACAACTTTAAATAAAATTAATTTACAAGCACATTTGAGGTCGCATACTAAAAAACGTTCATTCGCGTGCAATTTATGTAATTATACTGCATCGCAAAAAAGTCACGTACTAATTCACTTTCAGTCGCATATTAACGAACGCCAACTCGCATGCAATTTGTGTGATTATACCACTTCATATAAAGTAATTTACAAAACATTTTCAGTCGCATTCTAACGAGCGTCCGTTCGGGTGTAATTTGTGTGATTATATCACCTCACAAAAAACCAATCTACAAAGACATTTTCGGTCGCATACTAACGAACGCCCATTTGCATGCAATCTTTGTGATTATACAACTTCAAATAAAAGTAATTTACAGGTACATTTGAGGTCCCATACTAAAGAACATCATTTGAAGTTTCTCACTGTAAGTAGATTCTAGTCGTTCTCTCGCGATGTTAACTCGCTCGAGGTCTGACTGGAACTAAAATTTGAATCGCATCCCAACTTCTTTTAATTCCACAAAATATCTATAAATATGGATGTTCCAAAATTTAAGTTTTAAGTTTACAAGCAAGATATGACTATGTTTAGCGTGAACTAGTAACACACCCAGTTCCTTTTAGAATATCATTTCTACAAGCGCTCAGAATATTAAATTAGAATAATATGAAAATGAAAAATGTAACAGCATGTAAAATATGTTAGAATATTGAAGATAGGATGTTATGCCAAAGTTGTCTGAATATATTATAAAGTCAATGTATTTGACAATGTTCCATTTCGGCCTTTGAATGACATCATCTGTGCGTGACATAAACACGACACCCTACCATCATTATGACTTCAGTTCAATGGTGAATTAGACGACTGGTATGACCAAAAAAGAACGTCAAAAATACGTCATTTTGCTATCTGGAATATTTGGTTATATGTCTTTCAAAATCTCATGGGCTGTGAGATGCGCAATGAAGGAAGCGAGAGGTATCGTATAAAAAGAAAGAACAATACAATATAAGTAAAATCTAAATGTATTAAATTTCCGGATGCGTATTCTGAATTACTTCAACTGCTATGCTATGTGGATTGCATAACCAGCAATTTATCAACATAATATAAATTATAAAAGTACAATGTTTGTATGCGGAACCTGTAACTTTTTTGGTGTATTGTTTATTGTTCTATTCGTGTGTCATGTTTCCGTGCATGTGCGGATAAAAATAAACAGGCTAAATTTTTTAAAACTCTTGGCAGCCAAAATACTGTTCCTTTTATTATTTTTTTAAAATGCATATTTCATAGAAGCATTAAATTACTACCACAATCCTCAAATTGGCCCGCATTAGATTTAGGACTTCTCTTATTAATTTTCTTCCTTCTGAAATAATTCGCTAGACAGTGTTAGTCCAACTCCAGTTACTGTTGCTACTTGTTCTTGTAAATTATTCATAGAACTGTTTTCTTGCGGTTCATCATCATTTTGTTTTCGACCTTACTTAAGGTCGGTTTGACGCAGCTCTAACTTCTTTTCTATTCTGTGCTAATCTAAAAAGCTCTACATACCCTTCACAACCTAAATTTCTAATAATTTGACTAATATAGTTTGGTCTAGGTCTTCCTATATCCTTCTATCTTTTTCCTATCCACCTGGCTCTACATAAATATTAGCAACCTGATGGCTGTTAAAGAACTCTAACATGTTTACATGATTACCATTTATAAGGAAATGAAATATAACCTGGTTATCCGCTTCAAAAAGGAAAAGTGTTAAATTATATGTTATGGTAAGGCTTAAGCAACGAAACGCTACCAACATGCCAGACCGCTAACTAATTGTGAGTTATGTCCTGATGACATTTAGTTAACTGATTTTATATTTTTTTGTTTTGTTTTCGAACTTACTTAAAGTCGGTTTGACGCAGCTCTAAATTCTTTTCTATTCTGAGCTAGTCTAAAAAGGTCTACATAGCCTTCACAACCTAAATCTCTAATAATTTGACTAATATAGCTTTGTCTAGGCCTTCCTACTCTATTTTTATTTGGTAGTCTATAATCTAAAACTTTACTAAATAGTCCTCATTCTTAACTGGTCCCTATCATTCTATCTTCCGACTTCATTGTTTCACATAAGGTCCTACCTATCGCTTTAGAAACTTCCTTTTCTACTCTATCTAAACTAATACTATTAACATACTTACAGCAAGTTTTCTAATAATTTAAAATTTTTCTAGCTTACTATTCCAGCTACTACTATCCACTGATCCTCTACGTCTTTAAGCATCCTTTGTTAATTATACTACCTAAATAGCAAAATTGCATTAACCTTTCTCTTAAAACGGTATTACTATTTTTAATTTTGGTTTATAACTAGGCTGTAACTCACTTGTCATTATCTTTGTCTTTACCGAGTTAATTCTCATACTATAGTTACTCCTGTAGTATCTCATCTAAAATATTTAAAACTCTCCTAACTCTTTTCTAGACTCTGCTATAATGGCTATATCATCTGCAAAACGTAACATGTCTATTTTCTGTCCCTGTACACTAATACCTATCTCTTTCTCTCTCTAGCTAAGTTTAAAGCTTCCTCAATATAAACATTAAAAATCAAGGAGACAGTATACAACCCTGTCTAACACCATTTCTAATCTTAGCTTCCTTTTCTATTCCATCAAATCTAATTACTACGCTTTGGTTTTTATATAGACTGTAAATAATTTTTCTATCCCTATGAGAAATTCCTATTTTCGCAAAACCCTGAACATAACAATCCAATTAACCCTATCAAATGCTTTTCTAAATCTACAAATGCGAAATGAGTCTTTTATTTTTTGTAACCTTTTTCGATTTTTTCTTGCGGTCACTCATTGTAAAATAAAACTCAAAAATAACAAAATAATCTGTAAAACCAAACATTATTCCTCCAACTAAATTGAAACCTTCATTATACTTACAAATAAAAACTAGACTTAGTTGCAGTAGTTTTGAAAAATTGGTTGAAGTTGAATCAAACCTGAAATCTCATAAATGATAATCAAAAACAATAATAGTGAACTACAAATCTTAATAGGCAACAGCTGAGTTGTAAATGTTTTAGGACGCACTTTAACGTAAATAACTTAAATTGGTTTCTGCGCAACAGCCCATGAGGTTTTGAAAGACCTCTAAAACGATAACAACAATTAACAAAAATGCTCTAAAACTTGCGATAATCTTTAATACTTTTCCGTAACCTATTAATTCGTATACTTATGCGCCCATAAAATTATTAAAACGTTTTCATAATATTCGGAAATACATACTATAGAGGGTACCACATATTCCTAACTAATACTAAAGATCGTTACTACTCCACTAAATAACTACGGAGTATTTAAATAAGGTAAGCTCTGAACAAGACCTGAATCTCGACTAAATATTTAAAACTTATAGAATACATAATCTAGAGCAAAACTGTTGTATGAATGTTTTAACGCCCTCGTAATAAACTACCATAAGTGTTTCTTATGCAACAGCGCCGTCAGGATTTATGAAACATTAAATATGAAAGTAACTTAACAATTTGTATCTAATAACTTGTATTTAATTAATAAAGTTTGACAATTGTATAAGAATACGTACAATATGCAGCCCATAAAACGAACGTTCATTCGCATGCAATTTGTGTAATTATACCACCTCAACTAAAAGCGTAATTTACAAAACACTTTCAGTCGCATTCTAACGAGCGTCCGTTCGGTGTAATTTGTGTGATTATACAACTTAAATAAAAGTAATTTACAAAGCACATTTTCAGGTCGTATACTAAAGAACGTTCATTTCGCGTGCAATTTATGTAATTATACTGCATTGCAAAAAAGTAATTTACAGTACTAATTCACTTTAGTCCCATATTAAGAACCACAACTTCTGCATGCAATTTGTGTATTATACCACTTCACTAAAAGTAATTTACAAACATTTTCAGTCGCATACTAACGAGCGTCCGTTCGCGTGTAATTTGTGTGATTATATCACCTTCAAAAACCAATTACAAAGACATTTTCGGTCGCATACTAACGAACGTCCATTGCAATGCAATTTTGTAGATTATATGCATCCACAAAAAGAATTACTAAGATCATTTTCGATCACATACTAAGGAACGTCCATTCACATTCAAATTATTTCACTTCACATTAAATGTAATTTACAAATACATTTTCGGTCGCATACTAACGAACGTCCATTCGCTTGCAGTTTGTGTAATCGAATGGTTGTGAGCGAATAAAATTGAGTTTTTTTTGTAGCAATAATCAATGGAAAAAAGGTTTAATGTCGAATAAAACGACTTTGTCATGGTTTTGCATCGCGCACTACCTCGAGTTCTTTGAGTCACCAGCATTGAAGCCGTTTCATTTAAAAATCCATGACTCCATAAATGAGTGTAGTTAAATTTGATACGCGTTAATATTAGTAACAATTTAGATTTTGGTTTATCTGACGATGATAGTGCTGACGATTTTCGTTTTAAGTTGTCAGAGTAGTTTGTATGTAGGGTAAACGCCCCACTAATGGCCAAGACCATTATTTAACTTTATTTAAATGCTTAGGCCTTGTCTTTAACGTTTTTGTAAAGGCAAATTTATAATATTCTAACTTAATTCATGTCTAATGTGTACTTTATGAACTCGAATACAAATAAACATAATTTGTTTAAAGTAATCTTTTTAACTTAAAACATACACCTCACATCAATGGCCATACTAAGAGAAAATATTGAACTTAATTGATTTTAATCCATTAACATTAATATAGCATTCCTAAACACATAGTCATCATATTTTTTATTTCAGGCACATCTGTTGTCTTTAATACTGGTTGTTTGATTGCACAAACGATATCTTCATTAAAATAATACAATGTGTCATCCTTTTTAGGCCACTTGCAAGCAAATCTTGCTCTTTTCACGTACTACAAAGTACGGCGGTAATTTTGATAGCTAATTGATGGTAGAGAAAAGTGGAACAAGTATACGAAAAATAAATAATAATAATAACCAAAACAATTACTTCAAACACTTGTAGTGACCCGTAGTGTTTCTAAGTCAATTTCTCATTGGTTGATAATTATTGCAAATATTATAGTGTACATTCCGATATTTGCAGGTATTTGTTCGAATAGCTCAGTAACCACTTGTAAGTTTCTGAACGCATTCCGGGATGTCAGAATTTAGAGTAGAAGGGACGCATGCGTATGGATGATCGAGCTGGTCGACAGAGTTGAAAGCACTTTTCTTTTTTAGATTCCAAAATGGCAGGTCAAAAATGCTTCCACTTGGCAGTTTTTTATTAAAGGTAATGTTTTTAAGTTTATAATGTGGTGGTTATTTAAAATAATTTGATTACATTTTGTAATCAGAGGGTTGTTTTGAATGTGATGTTGGTATTTATCGTAAAACCGTTAGTTATATAATCATTGAAGGAAATATTTATGGGATACCTGTTACTTTTGATTCAGAATTTGATGTGGATTGTTTAATATATGTAATTTCAGGTGAATTTACTATTTTATTGAATATGCTTGAGGTATAAAGGTGTGTGGTTTAGTTTAACAACCGAAAACTAATATTTATTTGTTTGAATTGTTTATTTAATATCTAAATCAGAGTAAAATTAATATTTATTTATTTTAAATAATGTTGTTTATGTATTTAATGCAGAGTTGGAACCACAATTACGTTGCACTTACTGCAAAATCAATAGCAGAATTACCATTAATGTAATTTTACGACAATTAATGATAAATACTAACATCATATTAAATCAAATTATTGGACAAGCTTGAATATGAACAGTATTATATTTGTATATTATATTTGTTTTGGTTTTAAGATAGTATTTAAAATAGAATTTAACCACAACCATGTTGTGTATATTGTTTTGTTTGTAATTTGTAATGCCACGATGTGTTTAATTTTTCAAAAGGTACGTTTTAACTGATGCAATCATAATGAATAATTTTTAACCCGTGCTTACTAGATTTAATGTATTTAACTAACATGCATTTATATAAACATTTAGCGCATGAATCTGGGCTTGTATTTGTGCTACAAAATTTTGGAATGCATTTGCTGTCAACATATTTTATATAATGTTTGATATTTGTGATTCACTTGACATTTTATTTCATGTGTAATTGTTTTATTTCAGTATGTTAACCTCATATCCCACTGCATCGCTCATATCTCGGTTTAAACTTAAATATATTGTTGTTGTTTTGTTTATCCTATTATCTAGCCGATGTTCCTATATAATTAATTAGTATTTAACGTTTGTGATAATTGTTGTGATGTAATTAAATTGAACCTCTGGTATGATCGAACTTCACGTGCATATTGCATTTGCATTTATGACTATTTTGGAGATAGTCTATTCGATAATAAGTGCTTTTTAACTATGCGCAATCATACCATAAGTTTATTTCAGCGATTCATGTAGTATTGTCAATGTACTTGTAGTTGTACTCTTGCTAACAATAGGAAGTTGACTAGCCTGTGTGAAATATTTTGTAACATGGGCTCTGGAAACTGTTAATGCATGTATGTGGACGCGTGTGATCGAGCCTTGTTGAATATTACTAACATTTTATGTCCGTGCGGGAAGGAACATTGGTAGTCAAGGTGCAGGTCATCTTCCTGATGGCCCCCATCTTCAACTTTAGCTGGATAGTATTGACCTCGCCGACTTTATTACTTACCAGAAAAGACGTTTCTTCAGTTGTCACGTGAGATATGCCTGCGTAGTAGTTGACATCCCGTTAAATTCAATGTTGGTGATCTGGGTCCTTGTACGTTACCTGACCGTATCGAGATGTGCCAAATGCAGTTGGAAGTGTGAGGGCAGTTTGGGGACTTCTCTGCCGTGCTCGTTTCTCAATCGCCCAGGCCGAGTACGGCACTGTTTGCTTTGAATATCATTCTTTATTTCTTGCATGCGAATGACCTATTTAGTGGTTATTCTTTGATTAAACGTAAGTTAGGAAAATACTGTAGTTTTATTTCAAACCTTCTTGCCTTAACGCCATCTTCGCAGTGTGAATTTTGGGTTACATTATAATAACACAACGTAGGTGTTGTGGAGCCACTGCCACTAAATGTTAGATCATGGAACCCGGTGTACCGTTTATAGAGGGCGTTTGGGTCAGCCTTCAGGTTTGTTAGCTACACACTACATTCATAAATAGCGAAGCGAAACAGTAGTATGGGATACGAAAGTAGACTCTGGTAAATATAGCGAAGCGTAGCACATGTTTATTTTGCGGCCGTCTGTGACGGGAAGCGATAGTACAATGCCTCGTTCCTTTCCATGGCAAGTGATAAAATAGTTCTTGTACATGCGAATAGCATAGCTTATCGATATCGCTGCACTTTGTACGGGCACGGTGTTTGAAGTAATGACACGGTAATGCAATGATAATTGCATACCGGGAGGAAGTAAATAATTAACCAGTTCTAAATTCTAATAAATAATAGTTAAGCGGTTTATTTATAGTTTACAAGTTTATGAATGACTGAAGACATCCAGCACCTCCCAAAGTGCAATGTAAATTTTAAAGAAGACATTCAATTTAAACAGAACGTAGGAGTCGGACCACTGCAAAATGTTCGAATAGAACCGTGACGTATAAGAGATTTCACTAAGGTGTACAAAATTAATTCATACAATAGCTGAGCGAAAGGACAGAAGCTTGATCACGAAAGGACCTTTAAATATGCGAAGCGTAGCAGTATTTGGTTGACGCCTCTAAAGAGCGAAGTATGCTCGTTCCCAAGATGTCACATGCGAATACAACATCGGCCACGGGACCAACAAAGGGGGAAATTAGCAATCTTAATCAGCACTAAGGTGCCCAACTAACTTGAGGAGAAGGTGTGTTCAACATTGAAGCGCTGTTGGACATGCAAATAGCTATCTTTAGAACTAAACGGATGAGCAAACACAAAATCTTGTGCCACCCTAGAAGTCGATCACAACGGGGCCTGGCAAAAAGTAAATTGGCGAGGCAAGCAGGCTTGATTAATGCGAGGGATAAGGGAAGAAAGGGCGGGCTCCTGAATGACGGTTAAACGGGCCAAAGTTAAAAAATGACCGGGCGTAAAACAGCTCAAATCATTGGGGTCATTGCTCAAAGAGGCGAGAGGATGTGAGTTCAAGATGGCCTCAATTTGGATATAAACTGCGGCCAATTCCTCAAAAGTTAACACTTGCTCTCCAATATTACGCAGGAGCAAGGTTTTAACTGATTTCATTCCTGCCTCCCACAAGCCACCAAAATAAATTAACTGTTCATGAGCACCCACAAAATTTGTGCCACAATCACTATAGAGGTGATCACAACGGCCGCGCCTGGCAATAAATCGGCGCAAAGCAGCTAGAAAGGCGTCCGTGGACAAATCGAATACTACTTCAAGGTGCAGCGCTTTGGTAGCCATACAAACAAAGACATAAATACGATTTTAAAACTTTGGCGCCAGATAGGTTTTGGGCCTTTGTTAGCTTCTTTTTAAGAAGAGACTTTATTTCTAAAACACTCCTATCAAGTGTATTTTTATTATAATTACAATAATTTTAACAATTGTACGTTATATTCATTTACGACTTGGTTTCTAAAATATTCAAAATTACTTTTCACCAATTAATTAATTAAAACTAAAATGAGTAGTTGAACAACCAACAATATAAAAGCTGTAAAGCTCGAGACTGACTGACCCTCCTGGGGGTTCGCATGGTATTTATGCTATCCCTGCTCTTACATCACTTTGTGGGAAATGCAGATCTCATGTCTGATATTTCTTGATACAATACAAAGTATTACATTTTAATAATCTTATTTCTAACAATTGTTGTCTTTATATACTCCATACTTACCACAACGAGATGGGTCATTTTGAAGTCGAATTAATCAGCAGAACTTATTAGTTCCCTAAGCTGAGTACTAAGGTCAAGGATTATATAAGCAATTGTTTACAGTGCATCGAATGTAACGCTAAACAAGGTAAAGTAAAAAGTATGTTGAATAACATTTCAAAGGGGAAACTACAATTTGAAGTTCTACATGCTGGTCATTACGGACCACTTACAAGAACCAGTAACCGCTTTAAGTATATATTTGAGATTGTAGACGGGTTTTCAATATTTAAAAAATTCTATCCATGCACGAGCACAAATACTCTGGAAGTAATAAAAAATTTAAATTCCTATTTTCGGAATTATACTAAACCTACAATTTTAATAACGGATAGAGGCTCAACATTTACGTCGCATCAGTTCGAAGAATTTGTAAATGAGGAGGGCATTAACCACATATTAATAGCCTCTGGATCTCCAAGGGTTAATGGGCAGATTGAAAGGATGAATCGCTCACTAACCCCCGTACTAACCAAAATAGTCAACGAAAAGAATATATCATGGGATGATGCCTTAGGTAAAGTTGAATTCTGCTTTAACAACACCATAAATCGATCGATAGGTGATACCCCAAGTCGATTGCTTTTTGATAGAAATCGGATTGGACCAATCGACGATAATTTAAGATTAGCTTTTGAATCATTTTCCGAGCCTGTAATAAATTTAGAGCAAATTAGGCAAGAAGCAAGCGAAAAGAATGAACGAATTCAAGAACAGAACAAAATCTATTATGATAGCAAACATAAGCAAGGACATGTATAACAACCTGGAGATTATGTCATGGTGTCCAACACAGACACTACCATAAGAGTTAATAAAAAACTAATCCCTAAATTTAAAGGACCGTATATGATTAAGAAGATCCTACCACGTGACAGGTATGTTGTCACAGACATTATAGGATTCCAGAACACTCAAATCCCTTATGATGGAATACTAGATGTTAGTTTAAAACCATATTCAGTATAGAAGTAAAAGTGTTAGCTTTAAATATGTACCTATTATAACTTGAATATTAATGCCATGGGAAGGAATTATGAACTCTATGTTTATCTTAACTTTTGTTTTGTATTTATGTATTAAGACACTTATGCATTATGTTAGGTATTATGAAGCTTTATGTTTTATGTTGTATTACTCATATTTATGTTCTTTGACAGTTATGTTTATGAGATCAACTTTGGATTTATTATGTAAAACGTAGAAGTTGTTACATGCCAAAATTGGCATTGTACATTTTTAAATACGTGACTAAATTCCCGCCATTATTTCAAATATACTTGTTAAATTTTCGCTATCCCGGACAGGTGTGTTTGCGTAAAATAATGCGCAGGCGCGGAGTTATGGACAAGTGCGCGGTTTGCGACGCGACATTATTAGTCACGAGACGTCGAACGGTAACGTGTTACGGTATTCCGCGCAAACACAAAAGAAAACAGTACAAGTAAGTAAAGAAATGTTTACTGTCGAATACCCCAACAGAACGGGGGATAGAATGGTAGAATTTGGGCTAGCTCAAAAACGTCGGAGAGGGCGTGGGTGAAAACAAAAACGCATTGGAAACCTCTGAAATACTCTATTGATAACATTGAATCTTGGAAGATTATTTACAAAGCAATAAAATAAATAAGTTGCGTAATCGTGATTGTGTCATAACATATAAAAATTGGTAATCAAATACAACATCTTATAATCTAAATACGTACTTAATGTTTTACCTTATATACATATAAAAGAAAATAAAACAAACTATACAGTAAATCTAGAAAAAGAAATATACTTAAATTATATGTACATGCTGCTTTGTGAAGTGCACCTCCTCAAAAATAATATAATATAATTAGACACCCTAACTTAAATTAATCAAATATTAATCTACTTTTAAAGTGATGCGTAAGTTCCTTTAGTTAAGGTTTATACAGAAATACAAAATAAACAGTGAAACGGACTCTAACAAAAACTTTGAGTAAGTAATTTTTAATTTACAGAATAATAACATAGTTTTTCGTACATCGTGCATGTAAGTTGTGTAACGGGGTGGTGCCAATTTATCGGATAATTATACGCAATAGTAGCAAATGAAAAGTTTATTTTTCACGCAGCAAAAAAAGGATTATGGAAATAGGAAAACTATACCTTGAGCAATCAGCTTCATGCTGGTCTCATCTTAAGGCTGCAAAAATGCGGCTGCATTTCTCTATGGGCTGGCTGCATGCTGGAACCACCAACTTCACTTATACAAGCACAGAGAGCATTTCTAATAGCGCCACTTTACATCATGTATCTTTTCGGTAATCGTGTCTTTCAAAGCACGGTCTCTATTTTCTAAGACCAGAATCATGTATGGGGTAGGGTATTCGATTTTCAAAGATATCGCTGAATTACTATGTGTGCAGAATTTCCAGACAACAGCTGCCGAAATACAAACTGTAGTAGCTTGCCAACAAGCAGATAACGCAATTATCAAAGGGTTTTAAACAAAGGAGAACACATTTATTACTTTGTAACATCTTAACAGCTGCAGAATACCAGATAACAAGTCCGTTGTAAGCAGATGTAAGCAGGTGGTAAGGTCTTATCTTTTAGAAAATAGCTGCAGCTTTTAATTAAAATGTAATCACTGCAGGTGCTAAGAAATATTGCAACTACTTTGTAATATAATGTTTCCTAGGCAGCTGTTTGATTTTATAAAGCAATCTTTTATACAGAGTAATTAATTGACAAATTTTATTAAATAATACTAATTCAAATGGCGGAAAATCGAGCTTGTTGAGGAATTTTAGGGCATTTTAAAAATAAATGCAGGAAAAATTGTTTGCAGGGTTTTGAACGTAACAAACGTTTAGCTGTGTCGTGTTTTTTGTCTTTTCTTTTTTTAGGGTGTAGCTTCCTCTATCTTCTCTCTACCTTTTATTGTTACCTCTACCTGTATCCTATCGTACCGCTACGAACGACGAAGGAGAAAGACAAATAAATTTGGATTAAACAATGGCGTGACGCAACCCACCCAGAAACAATGCCCTGAGGTATAACTGCAAAGCGCGTTTTAAGTGAGTACTTTGCTTTATTTACCTTTTCGGATAAAAATTGTAGCATTATAAACAAGTTTGGTATTTGATACAATTTGACGCGTAATTATGTCATAATATTAACTATTGTGCAATATTGTGAAACGTTGACCGTGGCAGTGGTGCCAACTGTAGCAAAGTTGTATGAGATATGACTTTTATGTTTTATTCTTTATATTCTGAATATTTACTTATGTATCTATTACTGAGTGGTTAGTTGTTTTATGTTTAACTATGATTGAGGCGATCATATGGTCAGGTCGGACTAGTTGTAGTAGAATTCATTATTCTAGCGTTTGAATATTGCGGTTATATTTCGTTTATGTTTGGATTTAGACGTGTATAGCGCCTGCGCGCTAGGGAACAAACTTAATTATTAGTTAGGCTTTGTGATTATGTTAATTATGGCTGGCAATGACGTCTGCATTTTTATGTATTATTTATGTGTTTGATTTATGCTTTAATAAGTAATAGTGTGTTATATCCAATCTAGTTATTTCTACAAGTTCGAAAGAAAGCGTTAGCTATTTTCCTACAGGTTATGCTTTAAATTGTTCATATCGATTACTAAAAGAATTAAATTGATAATTGGACGAAATGTGATTTTCAACGAGCAATCTGTTATGAACCAAAATAACAATTTAGAATTGTATGATTGGGAAGATACAGAGGGCGTTGACAATCCAAAGGATGGTCACATTGTTAATGATGGTAAAACATTCCATAACGTAAATATGGACATCGGTGATCTTGAAGAGAATATTCACGATACAGGTTTGAATCGTATTCATGATGACGAGGTACTAGGCTTACGACGCAGTACTAGAATACGACGACCACCCGAAAGATTTGGTGATTGACAGGAAGATGCACATTTTGCTTTATCGCCACAGCAGTATGTTGACAATGATCCAAAGACGATCAGTGAAGCAAAACAATTAACTGATTGGAAAAATTGGCAACAAGCAATTATTGAAGAATACTCATCACTAATTAAAAATGGTACATGGACTGTGTGTGATTTGCCTAATGGAAGAAAGCCAATATCATGCAAATGGGTTTTTAAATTAAAACGAAAATCAAACGTAGTCATTGACAAATACAAGGCACGTTTGGTGGCGAGAGGTTTTTTTACAAAGAAGCGGTTTTGATTATAACGAAACATATGCTCCGGTGGCAAAATTGGCAACATTACGTACACTATTATCCATAGCTGTCCAACATGATATTGTTGCGAGTTACTATTAGGCAACCCGTCAAACACACAAGCGCCGCAAGCACTGTATATTCTCCATGGACCTGGAATCTTTTAGCAATTACTGGAGGATGAGTCATCCTTTTTAATTCACGATATAAATAAGACCGATGATGAAGTACAGAGTTAGTCTATATCAGAATGTCAAATATAAATTATATCGTGTAAAGTTAAATAGTTGAGCTTTTGGAAGTCCAAGAGTAAACATAAATGTTAATATGATGTGTCTAATGTACATGCAGCTTGTAAAATACATACATAGACAAAAGTGTAATAAATAAATAATAGTGTTAATGTTGTTAATAGACCTATGGTTAAGAATTTAGTTTAAGAAGATATTAGTGCTTGTAAATTCATTAGTGTGATAGTGCTTCATTGTTAATTGAACTAAAAGCATCTATAAATAAAGCATATACTGTTAATTAGAGTTGTGAACAGTGAGTAATTAAGACTTTTGTTATTACTTGTTTTAAATTAGTGAAACCCGGTAGTAGTAGCCCGCTACACTGGTGTCAGGCCTGTATGGGGTATATAATGATTAATTTAAAAGCAAAAACACACAAGTCTAAAGACATTTTAATTAGTTTATATATGCCTGTAACAAGAAGCCAAAATAAGATGGACGCAGAAACTTTAATGAATTTTCTTGAGGATTTTAAATCCGGTATAGAAGAAAAGTTTAGTGAAAATGCTGAGAAAATGGAGATGAGGTCGGCTAAACTGGAAGTGACACTAAATAAAAATGCAGTGAAGTCAGTTAAACTGGAATCGACCCATAAAGAATTTAAATACGGTATGGAAGTGACACTTAGTGAAAATGCTGCGAAAATAGAAGAAAAATTAAAGGAAAATACAGCCACGCAAGAACAAAGATTAACGGAAAGCTTCATTGCATTGAAAGAATATGTCACTGAACAGGTACAAACAGTTGAGCAAAAGCTGAACAGTAAATTGGTAAAAATGGAAGAAGATGTGATTAGGCTGCAAGAACAACTGAAGATAGTAGTGGGACGCCCGGAATATACGCTCCGGGAAGGACAAGTATGCATGATGGAAGAAACTGAATCGAGAATGGGTCAGGAGGGATTACTGATTGGAAGAACACTGGTAAAGTTTCAAAATATAATACCAGTAAGGGTGCTAAACATTAATCCGCATACGGCGACTCTGAAGAAAGACATGATTGTGGGAAATTGCATTCCAGTATGCCATATTAAACGTTGTGTGGACGACATAAAAGATAAACCAGCCAACGGTTGCTCACAGAAATTGCTGGATATGTTGATACCTTCGTGTCAAGGATTGAACGGTGACCAACTGGGCAAGGTAAAAGAACTGGTCGGACGATATTGTGGTGTGTTTGCACTGGATGATAGTGAGAAAGGAAGGAAAATGTTGTGTAACACAAGATCAATACTGGAGATGCGCAACCGATAAGACAACATCCCAGACGGCTTCCTTTGGCAAAACGTAAGGAAGCTGAGCAAATTATCACCGACATGGAAGAACAGGGAGTGATTGAACCCTCGAATAGTCCATGGGCATCCCCGGTAGTGCTTGTCAAAAAAAAAGGATGGGTCGATAAGGTTTTGTGTAGACTACCGGCGGTTAAACAATGTGACAAAGAAAGCCAGCCATCCTTTGCCCAGAACGTGAAATTCATACCTAAACCTAAATAGGCGGATGCGTCAGACCCGGGCAGCTATCGTCCAATTAGCTTGCTACCGGTGCTTGGGAAAGCTTTGGATCGCGTTATGACTACCCGAGTTGAGCACTTAGTGCGCGACAGCGGCGGTTTTAATAACCGACAGTTCGGTTTTATGGAGGGAAAGTCGACTATCGACGCACTAGAGTTCGTTGTCGGGGATATTAAGCAGGCGAGTGATGCAAAGGAGTATTGTGTCGTTGTTGCTTTGGACATTTCAGGAGCATTTGATGCTGCCTGGTGGCCATTAATTGTTTGCGAGTTGGAAAATAGGGGTTGTCCACAAAACTTGATGTCTTTGGTCAAGAGTTATAACTCGGGGCGATTGGCACAGGTTGAAATTCCGGGGGAAGTTTTGTCGCGCGAGGTGGAAAGGGGATGTCCGCAGGGGTCATGCTCTGGTCCTACATTTTGCAAGTTGTGGTATGAGAGCATCTTTAGGGTCAAGTTGCCCACAGGATGCTCAATCGTTGGGTTTGCGGATGATACGCTTTTAATTGTCAGATTGTTAATGGATATGCGCACAAAACCGAACGAGGCGCTTAATAAACTACACGAATGGTCGCAGGCGGTAGAATTATAATTTAACTCCGCGAAGTCAGAGGCGCTTTATTTCGGAAAGAAACCGGGACAGCGACCCCCTAGGCTAGAGCTGGGAGGGGAGAAAATACCGTTTAAGAAAGCAATTACATATCTCGGGGTAAAGATTGACAATAAGTTAAATTAAAAAGCTCACGTGCAGTACATTAAAAGCAAAGGCAGCGAAATATCAAACAAAATGATGGCGGCGGCGAAAATCAACTAGGGTTTCAGGGGCGAATCGCTGAGAACGATTTATGCCGGAGCAGTTGAGCCGGCTATGCTGTATGCAGCTTCTGTATGGGCGGAAGGTTGTAAAGTCCGGGAGATGCGTCAATTGACTAGTGTATAACGCATAACCGCTGTGAAAGCGGCCAGGGCGTACAGGACCACCTCCACGAAGGCGGTCCTGGTGATCAGTAGGACTGTTCCTATCGAATATGTCGTTAGGGAGATTAGAGATAGGAGATTGATAAATATCGGGAAAGGGCGGGAAATTATCGAAGATATTCATCTTGGTAATAGGAAGGTAGAACGAAAGATCGTTGTATCGGGGTTGGGACACCCGGCCGATATTAGAGGAATCGAGTTTGTAGAAAGCGATGGGGACGCGACGGGTATCAGAATTTATACGGACGGCTCACGCATGGATCACGGGCAAGCAGACGCGGCGTTTATCGTGTATAAACAGCAAAGGGAGGTGTTTCGGTTTCAAACCAAACTCGCAAACTGGAGCACTATTTTCCACTGCGAATTGGTAGCCATACGAGAGGCAATCGATTACGTAATAAACCACGTGGGCAGAGATGAATATTATATAATCAGCGACAGTAAATCAGCGCTTACAGCTTTAACAAACATGAACACCTCGACAGACCTGCAGGCGGACGTCTGGAGGATAGCGCATACGGCGCACGAGTTTCGACGTTTAAAGTTCTGTTGGGTTAGGTCGCACGATGGTAACGTAACGAATGATAGGACCGACGAATTAGCTAAAGAGGCCGCGACGGGCGACTTTCAGATAATACATTCGTCGATGCCGAGGTCCCATATTAAAAGGAAACTGTGCGAAAAGTCAATTCAACAATGGGAAGAGAGGTGGAACAACGCTGCCACGGGCAGATTGACCCACAAGTTCATAACGAGCATAGAAGCTAGAGGTAGGATCGAGGTTAAGCTCGTTCACAAAATGGCGCAGTTGATAACAGGGCACGGCGCCCTGTAGGCGTATTTACAGAGGTTCGGTTTAACCAACAGCGACCGCTGCAAATGCGGCGAGGGCGCGGAAAGCGCAGAGCACGTGCTCTTCGACTGCCCGCTTGAGGCAGGAAATCAAGGGTTGGCTGATAGCAAACTAGCTATCCTAGGTCTGGCATGGCCAAAGAGCCTAGAGCAAGTCGGGGAGATGGTCAACCAGAAGGCGTTCTGGACAACCTTAAAAGAATTTGCGGGAAGGGTCGCGAGATTAGACAATGAAAACCGCGTGTAAAATTCGGAGGGGTTGGTGGGAGAGTTGGAAAATTTTAGATTGACTTGGCGTGAGTAAGGATACGAGCATAGATATAACCAAAACCTGATATTAAAAAAAAACATGATAATTATACCCAAATGTCCAATATGCACGAGAAACCTCCCACACCATTAATACAATCACTGCCTATCTTCATAATTATGTGCGGAAAATCGGGAAATCGGGAATAAATAATAACAAATAAACAATAACAAATAAATCAGAAACCCTCATTAAATTAAATCAATAAAATAAACAAAGATAATAAAATACAGTGAAACCGCGCATTTCCCCCAGGACTTGAAAGTGAAGTGATAGTGATTGTGATCCCCCCCAGGACATTAAGTGCATACCCACCAGGACTTTAGCAGTGCACCCCATCTTCCCCTTAGAAGTAAGTTACAGTTAGATGTAGGCAGACGACCAGATCTTCGGATGCTGGAGAATTTTATTATCGAGGTAAGACTTAAATTGTGGCGGCTGTACTCGCACAAGCATTGATTTACATTAATTAGTTGTTTTGAAATAATTTAACAAGCACGTTTTGTGCGTAATGGCGCTAGCCGACATAATGCTTGTGCGAGTGCACCTGATGAATAGGGTGATGCTTTTGCTATTTTGTGCACTGCTATATATGCTTAACGCTTATTAGACATCTATTTATAAATTTATATAATTATATTTATTTATATTTTATATTTACATTTTATATTTATTAGCATGTATTGTAGTATTTTGTGGCATATTTGTTTTGTTTGACGTTCTGTCGCCATTTTGGTTGCAGTATATATTTGGGAAGGAAGAGTAGAATTGTGAAGATTGTAATCATAATATAAATCAGTTAGGAAATGATAGAGAAAGCTACGGATGGATTTAAATTAATTAGCTAGATTTGGATAGTTTTAAGACGACCCTTCAGGTCGCACTGGTAAGCAGAGCCGGCGTCTGCTATCCGGTATTACGGATCTCTCCCCCTCTCATTTTTGCTTGTGTCTTGTTGATCGGGTACACTCCAAGGTCAGCGCTAGGGATACCATTATTTAAACCCTGTTTTTAGTTTTGTTTTTAGTTTTTGTTTCAGTTTGTCAGATTTTTAGGTTTGTTAGGTTTGTTAGATTTTTATTTAGATTTTTATTTAGGGTGGAATTAATTATGAAGTTAGGATTAATAAGAGGCACGGTTATTTTCGCGTTTAAACCCAATGTAGTACCTCCGGGTAGAGCATTGGGGACGTGGCCGCAAGTATAGTGGCCCTTATTCACATTATAATATCCTTTGCCCAGAATTGAAGACACCTTGGATACTGTATCCGGATCTAAATGGTTTTCGACCTTGGACCTGAAAAGCGGATACTGGCAGGTAGGCTTGGAACCAAACGATAAAGAAAAAACTGCGTTTACAATTGGAGCTGGATTATGGCAGTTCAAGGTCATGCCATTTGAATTATGCAATGCCGCTGCTACTTTTGAACGTTTGATGGAGTTGATACTGCGTGGACTGTCCTGAAAGACATGTCTGGTGTACCTACACGATGTAATAGTGCTTTATTGTTAATTGTACAGAAAACATTTATAAATAAGGCATATACTGTTAATTAGACTTCTGAACAGTGAGTAATAAAGACTTTTGTTATTACTTGTGTTAAATTGATGAAACGCGATAGTAGTAGCCCGCTATATTTAGGAGTTGAAGCAACAGAAAGTTTATTAATTGTAAAAAATAAATCAAATGTGCAAGATAAAGAAAAGTTTCTAAAAACTGTGTTGGAATTTTATATTGAACTGGTCTCTAATATAAAACAACGATTTAATTTTGATGATGCTATATATGAGATATTCGAGATTGTAGATCCTTCTATTGCTCAGTCTTTTCTACATAAAGTCCCGTTTTAAATATGTTCCCCTTTTTAAACCAGTATATAACTAGCCGTCAAGCTCTGGATTCAAAATGGCGGCAGCATGCTCTTTTATATTTTAATAAATTGGAACTAAATGTAAACGATGTCAATGAGTATTGGGCAGATGTCTTGTTACGGTTTCCCGCGTTTCATATTATTGCGCAATTGTTTATTATAACTTGATTACGCGGGATTTGTATCAAACACAAAACACGTTTAAAAGTGATACAATGATCAAATTTACATTTACAATATAAATAAAAGCAATGTACTCACTTAAATTGCACCTTACCGCTAAATCCCAGGGTCATCTCGTTGTGGGTCACATCACGCCATTTGCTGAGTCAAATTTCATCCGTACATCCTCTATACTCATTCGTAGGTGGGACGACAAAGATAACCAGGTAGAAGAAACACGAAGATAAGGTAGAAGGAAATGTACATCCTAAAAAGAGAAAATATAAACACACGACATAGGTATATGTTCTCGGCTTCAGGTCTCGTAGTCTAATGACGTCGTATCACACCGCGTGCACTTGCGCCATTTACTCCGCGCAGGCGCGACTCGGGAACGACGGAAAATGACCAGTTTATTTAAAAATATTGGCGGGAATTTATTTACATATTTAACAATGTACATTGCCAATTTTGGCATGTAACAGTTTTCAATTTAAAAAATGCTGCTAATAAAGAAATATTTCCCAACTTAAAAAAAGTTATTTCTATGCTACTCATACTACCCTTTTCAAATACGTCAGTTGAGAGAAAATTTAGTCATCTGCATAATGTAAAATCAGACAAGAGGAACCTATTAAATACCTTTGGCTTGAAAGCTATTTTAGCCACCGTATTAAAGATGAAGGTGGATGTGTTTTATTTACACCGAACAAAGAAATGCTAAATGCAAAAATTTGGATAAAATAAATAAGTGACACAGCCTGTGTAAACATACAGTGTGTCTGTTTGCTTAGTGTCACAGCGAATATCTCGACTATTGTAAGACTTTCAGAGAAATGTTATATACAAAAATTGTATAACTTTTTATTTGCAACAATATGTCAAAATAAAAATACAATAGAGCATCAAATTTTTGAGACACAGCAAATCCATTCAAAATTTGAAATAAAACTTGCGCATTATTATTGCACATTCTGAAAGTGCTTAAAATTTACTTTCCAACGATATATAACTCAATAATAATTATCTAATCAATTAAACGCAGAAATCGATTACTAAATAGCACTTAACATCAGGCGTCTATTTGAAATAAGCATTCAAAACAGTGGGCGGTGAAGCAATTGATAGCTCTTTTTGACAGTTGTTTCTTAGTAATTTAATTCCGCATTGTTGGTTTTTATGTTTTGTTCAAAATGGATCGGAAATGGAGGTACCATAAACTGGCCAGCAAGATCACCAGGTCTTTCGGTTTAGATTTTTTTGTTTGGAGACACGTTTATGTAACGCGCCCAGAGAGTTTTGATATCCTTAAAAGATCACACTCGAAGAGCGCATGGTCAAATAACACCATGTATGTTGCAAAAAGCACGAAGAAATTTAATAATTAGATCTCAGCGATGTCTTGCAAATACCGGAGGCTATGTGGAACATAACCTTCAACGTTTTAAATTAATTTTGTAATTTAGTATTTCTTTGTTGTTGTTGTAGTTCTTATCCATTTCTGCGTTTAGGTGAGCGCTCGCAATTGTTTTGCCGCGCACTGTTTTTAATGTCTATTTCAATTAGGGACGTGTTAAGCACTATTTAATAATCGATTTATATGTTTAATTGTTATTGAGTGATATGTCGTTGGAAAGAAAATTTTAAGCACTTTAAGAATATGTAATAACAATGGGTATGTTCCATTTAAAATTTTGAATGTATTTGCTATATCCCAAAAATTTTATGCTCCATTGTTTTTTTTATTTTGACATATTATTGCAAATAAAAAGTTACACAACTTTTGTACATAACATTTCTCTGAAATTCTTATATTAGCTGAAATATTTGCCGTGACACGTAAAAACAGGCACACTGTATGTAACGTTACATATTTCTTTTTTTATAGAGTTAACTTAGAGAAAATGCATAAATATTAGATTCTTTTACAAAACTTTATATGTTAACTATTAAAGTTCATTTCATTTTTTACGACAGATATTTCTAATTAGTGGAGGATAAAATCGGATAATTTAGAACCACTCTGTGTATAATTTTCAATTACAACATTGGCAACACTGTGGGCTAGTTACAACCATGAGGACCTTGTTTTGGGCATATATTCTACATCGTTCAAGATTTAACATTTAAGGACAGTGCTATATTATAAATTACAAGCATTAATTACAAGAGCTTTAAACAATTTTCACATACGCAAAAAACAATTTTTTAGTGCGAAATTCGCAAATTCCCCAAAAAGAAAATCTTGAAGACCACCTTACACGTAAACACGTTCAGGGTTGTTATGAATCATAAATTGAAGCAAAGAACATTTGTATTAATAACTGATCTTTAGAAAATAACGCTTAATAATTGTCTAATAATACGTGATGAATACCCACACAAAAGGTATATTCGCCTGCTTTTTGTGTGATTATACCATATCACACATGTCATTTAGAAACCATTTTTGGTCACATAATAACGAACGTCCATTCGCCTGCAATTTGTGTGACTATACCGCATCATAAAAAAGTATTTAAAAAAGACATTTTGGTCGCATACTAATAAACGTCCATTCGTGTGCAATTTGTGTGATTATACCACATCACACAAAAGTCATTTAAAAAGACATTTTCAGTCGCATACTAACGAGCGTCCATTCGCTTGCAATTTGTGTAGTTATACCGCATCAGAAAAAGGTCATCTACAGAAACATTTTCAGTCGCATGCTAACGAACGTCCATTTGCCTGCAATTTGTGTGATTATACCGCATTACAAAAAAGTAATTTAAAAAACTCATTTTTGGTCACATACTAACAAACGTCCATTCGCACACAATTTGTGATTATACCGCATCACAAAAAAGTAGTTTAAAAACTAATTTTCGGTCCCACACTAACAAATGTCTTTTTGCGTGCAATTTGTGTGATTATACCGCATCACAAAAAAGTAATTTAAAAACTCATTTTTGGTCACATACTAACGAACGTCCATTCGCTTGCAATTTGTGTGATTTCACCACATTACGTAAAAGTAATTTACAAAGACATTGTCGGTTGCATACTAACGAACTTCCATTTCGCATGCAATTTGTGTAATTATAGCTTGTTGCGAAAAAGTTATTTGAACAAATATATGTAGTCGCATACTAATTAGCGGCCACTGGTATGTAATTTGTGCGAATATTGCTCATCATTAAAGAGTATTTTACAAATACATTCTCGGTCGCATTCTAACAAACGTCCTGGTGCGTACAATTTGTATGATTATACCATGCCACAAAATAGTTATTCACAAAGACATGTACGATATCAACAAACGCCTGTTCGCATACAATTTCTGGCTATTTTACATAAAAAAGAACTATACCCACACAAAAGGTTCATTCGTATGCAATTTGTGTGATTTCTCCACACCATATAAAAGTAATTTACAAAAACATTTTGGGTTGAATACTAATGAAAATGAACATCCATTCGCATGAAATTTGTGTGATTGTAGCTCGTCGCGAAAAAGTGATTTGCACAAACATATGCATTAGCGTCAATTGGTATGTAATTTGTGTGAATATAGCGCATCACAAAAGAGCACTTTACACGTACACTTTCGGTCGCGTACTAACGAACGTCCGGGTGCCTACAATTTATATGATTATACTACGCCACAAGATTTACTAAGACATCTACGATCGCATATTAACAAACATCTATTCGCATGCAATTTGTGGCTATTTCACATAAAAAAAACTATTATAAAGTCCATTAGTTTTCGCATTCTAAAAAACTTTTATTTGTGTGATTATTTTGTATATTACAAAAATACTTTTGCAGTCCAGTATTATTTAACATCCGTTTGTTTGCAATATGTGGATTATTTCGCATCGAAGACGAATAGTCTAAAAGTAAATTTGCAACTCCATAGTAACTAACGTTCATTTGTATGTATGTATAAATAAGCTTTATTGTAAACTATACCTAGGCCATTGGCCCTTCCTAGTTTGAACATTCTAAGTTAGAAAAAAAAAGGAAACAAACAATCAGAAAAATAAAATAAATAAAAAAATTTGTTCAGTTTTAGTTGATCTTCTCCTCAGACTCGTTTTTCCTTCGGGTGACGTCAGAACTTGATCCAATGCAGGGGAGGGGCTTCTTGAGGTCCGATGCAGTATCAACTTCTATCTATGTTTAATCGCAGGTTAGAGGGCTTTAGGTGGGGGTATAGGAGGTTTAGTGTCTAGAATTTCTTGTAGGAAAGCATGTAGAGGAAGTTAGTGATTAGGAATTTGAAATCAGGTAGTGGGGAAAATATGTCGAGTTGAATGATTTGTTTGAAGGTATTTCGAATGGGAGTAAGGGCGGGGCAACGGTATAGTAGACGTTCTGGGGTTTCGGGGGAATCAGGACTGCATGGGCATAGTGGAGAGGGTTTTGGGTGAAAGGCGTATTATTTAGATCTGAATTTTCCATGACCAGTTAGGAATTGGATCATTGTACGGCTGGAATTTTGTATGTGATTGGAGATGTCAGTAATGGTAGGAAATATTTGGTGGGTGTATCTACCGGTATCGGAGTAGGACCTTGATTCTTGCCAGGAGTAAAGGAAGGAGTTGTAAATGCGGGACTTAAGGTCGGTAGTAGGAATTGTGCGGCACATTTCAGGAGATGGTGTTTCATTATAGAGGTGGATCGGACCGTGCATTTACATTTCCAATGCTCCACCAGAAGGTACTACATTGGCCAGGAGGAGAGCTTTTAGTTGCCTGGAAATTTAGAATTTTGCCGGACCCTTGCCGTTCCAGGCAAGGTAGGGATCTTTAACGTGCGTGACAACATTCACACACGGGACCTCCATTTAACCTCTCATCCGAACGAATTTTTCAAGCAGTCGGCCGTGTCGGGATTTGAACCCAGGACCTTAGGATCCGTAGTCTTACGCTTGCTACATTGATCCACGGCGACGCCCGGTGGATCGGACCACGGAATTTTAGATTACGGGTTTGCACGAAGTGTGTGGTTGGATTTCTAAGGGGTATTTTTAATATTGTGTATAGAGGCAGTGGAGGTGGTTCGAAAGGCTCGAGAGACGTATAACAGATAAGGACGTATGATTGGGTTTAGGATTTTGCGGGAATGTGGGGTTGTGAGGGGATACCAAGAGCCAACAGCGTAGCGGACAATGGGGATGATGATGTTGTTTAGGATTAGTCTTCTTGTAGGTGGGGCTAGTTGAATTGATTTAGGTAGGGATTGCTAAATATTGTGCAGGAATAACTTGGTTTTGGAGCGGATTTTTTGGAGGTGAGTGTGCATCTTCAGGCGGGTTTCTAAATGGATACCGAGATAGGAGACGGATTCAGAGAGGATTAGGGGTGTTCCTAGGATATGGATAGTAAGACTGCGGTGGAGGTCAAGGAAGCCTTTTAATAGTAACATTCTGGATTTAGTAGGGGAGATGGGTTGCTTATTTAGGATTGACCATTGTTCAAATGTTGGATTAGGATATTTGCAGTGGATTGTAGTTGCAGGCGGGAATTATCGTGAATAAGGAACGTGAGGTCATCTGCATAGGCGAAGGTATCTGTGTTTGAGATATTAAGATCAAGGAGAGAGTTGATGGATAGGTTCCAAAAGGTAGGTGAGAGAATGGATCCTTGAGGACAGCCTTGTGTTAGGGACATGGCAGAAAAAAAGTTGTTCGTATGGAGGCTTGCTGTCGGGAAGATAAATATGATTGGATAATTTTATATATATTGGAGGGGAAATTCAGTATTTTGAGTTGGTTCAGTTGAGTTGAGCCACCAGAGGAGATCAAAGGCGGAGTGGAAATCAAGGAAGATTGCTATGACGTATTTGGATTGTGATGATTGTACTTTGGAAATTAAGGAAAAGATTGTTTGTTTTGCGCTGTGCCCTTGGCGGAAACCATGTTGGTTGTGGGAAATCAGGGAGTAATGTCGATGTGTGGTTGGCGTTTTTGTAGGATCAGTTTTTCAAGGAGTTTACCGATGGATGAAAGAAGGGCAATTGGTCGGTCGGAACGTGGGTCTTCAGGAGGTTTTGCAGGTTTCAGTAGTAGTGTAATATTAGCTTCTTTAAAGGTGTCAGAAAAGATACCTTCTTTCCAGAGGTGTTACTTCCAAAAGATTAGTTAACCTACCACTGTGGTTTCCTGGTAAAAGTTTCTTATTCGATTCAGAATTTAAAATATTGCCTTCAACTCAGCATGTATCTTTACAAACTATTGTTACTTTACAACCTCATTTTAAACCACTTCTAACGTTGTTTCTATTTGAGAACTTTTCACGACTTCAGAAACTTAAAAGTGTTATGGCGTATTGTTTACGCTTTATAAACAATTCAAGAGACTCTAGAGGAAATCGAGACTTCGGTCCTATAACGACCTTGGAGCTTCATAATTCTCTTACACGTCTAGCATCTGTCTCTCAAAGGAAATCATTCTCTTGCCAAATTCGAGAACTTTTATCTGTCTGATCTGGCACTGATAAGGGTCGACTTTCTACACCCAATACGTTCTGTGAGAACAACGGTATAGTGCGCGTTGGAGGAAGATTAGGTAATTCTATCTTCGAACATGACCAAAAGTATCCAAATCGTAATTTCAGCCACACATCCATTTGCGATACTCTTATTTCGTCATTGGCACGAAATATTATTGCACGCTGTACTACAACAATTGCTTGGTTCTATTAGAGAACGATTTTGGCCAATAAGCGGTTGAAATTGTTACATTTTCCACCACTGCCACAGTCCACGTCTCAAAATATTGCGCAATAGTATATATTATATTTTAAAATGTAAATAAAGCAAAATACTCACTTAAAACGCGCCTTGCAGTTAAATCTCAAGGCATCACCTCGTTGTTGTTTGGGTATAGGTTGCGTCATGCCATTGTTGAATCCAAATTTACGTCTCTCCTCTTTCGTCGTTCGTAGCGATACGATAGAATACAAGTAGAGGTAACAATAAAAGGTAGAGAGAAGATAGAGGAACCTACATCCTAAAAAGAGAAAAGATAAAAAACACGACACAGGTAGACGTTACCCGCTTCGAGGTCTCGTGGCTAATAATGTCGTGTGTCACACACCGCGCACACTTGTGCCACTCACCCCGCGCCTGCGCATTCTTTTGATCAAACGCTACTGTCCGGGATAGTGGAAATTAACATTAAGGGAAATATTTATGTGTACCTGTTGCTTTTGGCTTAGAATTTGATGCCGATTGTTTTATCTATAAATGAGTGTTGTTTGGTTTAACAACTGCAAACTAATATTTATTGATCTGAATTGTTTATTTAGTCTCTAAATTAGAGTAAAACTAATATTTGTTTATTTGAAATAATGTTTATTTAGTATTTAATACAGAGCTGTAACTCCAATTGCATTGCACTTATTGCAGAATCAATAGCAGAGGTACCATTACTGTAATTATACGACAAACCATAAAAAGTACTGACATATTGAATCAAATTGTTAGGCAAGTTTGAATACGAACAGTATTATATTTCAATGTTGTATTTGTTTTGGGTTTTATTGAATTAACCGCCACGTTGTTGTGTATATTTTTGTATATATTTTTTGTAATTTGTAATGCCACGATGTGTTTAACTTTCCAAAAGGTACGTTTTAACCGATGCAATCATAATAAATCATTTTTAACATTTGCTTACTAAATTTAATGTATTTAACTAACATGCATTTATATAAACATTTAACGCTTGAATCTGGGCTTGTATTTGTGCTATAAAATTTTGGTATTTATTTGCCGTCAACATATTTTACAATGTTTGATATTTGTGATTCATTTGACATTTTTATTTCGTGTGTAATTGTTTTATTTCAGCATGTTAACCACATATCCCACTGCATCGCTAATATCTCAGTTTAAACTTAATTATATTGTTGTTATTTTGATTATTCTATTATCTAGCCGATGTTGCTATATAATTAACTAGTATTTATCGTTTGTGATAATTATTGTGATGTAATTAAATTAAACCTCTGGTATGATCGAGCTTTACGTGCCTTTTGCATTTGCAATTGTGACTATTCAATAATAAGCACCTTTTTAACTATGCGCAATCATACTATAAGTTTATTTCAGCAATTCATGTAGTATTGCCAATATACAAACCCAAAAAAGGAAGTTGGCTAGCCTGTGTGAAATATTTTGTAACACGGACTGGAAACTGTTAACGCATGTATGTGGACGCGTGTGATCGAGCCTTGTTGAATATTACTAACATTTTATGTCGCTGCGAGGAGGAACATTGGTAGTCAAGGTGCAGGTCATCTTCCTAGTGTCCCTCCTCTTTAACTCTAGCTGGGTAGTATTGGCCTTGCCGACCTCAGTACCTACCACAAAGGACTACCTGGTTTACACTAACGTTTCTTTAGTTGTCACGTGAGATATGCCTGGGTAACAGTCGACATTCCGTTAAATTCAATGTTGGTGATCTGGGGACTTGTATGTTACCCGTCTTTGTCGAGATGTGCCAAATGCAGTTAGAAGGGTGAGTTCAGTTTGAAGTTTTCTCTGCCGTACTCTTTCCCCAATCGCCCAGGCTGAATACGGCACTGTTTGCTTTGAAGTTCAATTCCTATTATTTTCAAGCGAATGACTTATTTAGTGGTTATTCTTTTGATTAAAAGTAAGTTAGGCAAATACTGTACTTTTATTTCAAACCTTCCCGGCTTAACGCCATCTTCCCAGTGTAAATTTGAGTTACATTATAATAACACAACGTAGGTGTCGTTGAGCCACTAGATGTTAGATCATGGAGCGCCGTGTGCCGTTCATAGAGGGCGTTTGGTCAGCCTTCAGGTCGGTTACACTACAATACTTCTGTCGCAATTGATCTGCAGTGCATTGATGCAGTGTACCACTATTAATTTTGTTTTGCAATTTCTTGCCAGGCGTCGTTCTAGGGTGTATTGAAAATTAATGCTAAACAATAACCTTTTCTTTCAAGACACTGCATCTAGTTACATTCAATAATGTTTTTATAATGTCCAGCTACCTCTAATAGCTTTAAAGTGTCTTCTCTGCTGTAGTTTACAGATCGATTCCTAGCAGTTTAATACTTCCGGCCTGAGTAAAATTAAAAACAACAGTAATATTAGGAAAATGTTTGTTTTGCTATCAGAACTACTATCCGACTAGTAGAACTAATTTGTTGCCAACCTACCTGATTAAATTTACTATCCCGAGGTCATGAAACGAATCGTTCATAATACGCAGGCGAATATTATTCCAAAGAATAAGCTAACTGTAGGACACTTATTCTGAACATTTATCTAGAGGTCATAATACAGATTCTGAGTGAGCCAGACTCCAAAGCCGAAGACCATTCTTTTGCATCTATTTCTTTGCATAATTTATCAGATAAAACATGGACCACTAGAGAAACACATTTTCAACGAATCAAAAGCAATGCGTAATGGCTATGACAAAGTGTCCCCTTACTGACGGAGATGAAAACAGTGTAGTCGACAACATAGGTACTCTAACAATTGAAGGGGAATTATTTGTGACTGTGAAATTCATGTACAGCTATTACGTCGGGAAACAAAAAAAAAAGATTTTTGCAGTAGAGTGCCAGAAAAAATTTTGAAAATTGCCACACTTGTTTTTTAGAAACTCAAATAAGGCAAATAGAATTTACCCCCGCGGGGGTGCTATAGGATCAACTAATTTTGTTTAAAAATTCTTGGTTGTGTATGTATTACCCCATTTCTATTAATTGCATTTTTCTAAAAACATACTTTGCGCCCTATGTTTTTGTTCAGAACTGTATAGTTTAAATTTGAAATGTGCGGGTATTAAATACCCACTACCAGTTATTGGTTGCTGCGTCAACTTCCATCACGTCTGTAGTCGTATATGAACAGTTCCAACATGTAGCAGCACAAAGATGTGCATGGCCTAAAAATTAATGTACAATCTACTTATAATATTCAATACAACAAAGCTACAGTCCATATAACAAACAATTTGCATTGAACCAGCGCAGCTGCATCCATTACAGTTTGTTACATGCCAAAATTGGGCAATGTACATTCTTATAATTTGTAAATAAATTCCCGCGGATATTTTTAAATGAATTTGTCAATTTCCGTAATTCCGGACAGATGCGTTTGCGCAAAAGAGTGCGCAGGTGCTGGTAGACTGAAAAGACGACATTACGCGACGCGAGCTGAAGCCAAGAACATCCATCTATGGCGTGTGTGTTTTCTTTTTTTAGGGCCGTAGGTTCCTTACCTTACCTTTGTGTACCTCTACCTCGTTGTTCCTTATCGTTCCTCTACGAGCATAGAGCTTGGACGGATGAAATTTAAACTCAACAAGGCGTGATGTGACCCACAAAACGAGATGGACCCTAAGATTTGGCTGCAAGGTACGATTTAAGTGAGTAATTTGTTTTTATTTACATTGTGCATGATAATTTGACCATTGCATCACCTTTAAAAGCGGTCGGTATTTGATACAAAATGGCGTATTATTTGCCGCGTAATTTTAAGTTATATTAAACAATTGCGCAATAGTATAGCAACGCGTCAAACACAACAAGTTTTCATATTTATTGTCTAACATGACCCAAATAGGCTAATAAACAAGTGTTTCAACTTGCCTAAACTACGAAAGTAACATAAGATATTAAGAAAAAATAAAAACTGTTTAAAATTACATAAACATATAAAAGAAACCATCTTTAAAATTTGAAGAACGAAAGTTAACCGACTTTTATGGTGTAAAAAAAATAGATTCAAAAATATAACCATAATGAAACAGCAAAGCTTTCAAATTGAAAGGTGTCTTATTTTAAGCACTACAACGGTACTATAGGTAAATTTATCACTTTCTGGTCTTTCGGCTGTTTCAGTATCATCAAATTGCAACATTTGAATTAAGAAGTGTATCTGTTGGTCGTGTTCACTAACCTAAACATTGCAACACCATTTTCATCAATTCTCCATAGATCCAAAATATTTCAGTGATTTCAGCGATTCACACTGGCCAAAAACAATAAACCAAGAAAAATTTTTGGTTTAATAATACGTCTCCTTCGGATCCCGTTCTCTAGTACCATTTGCAAAACTTACTTCATTTTAATATTTGTATATTGCGCAACGTATAGTATACTGTCAAGAAAGAATAATTGCCAACTTTCTAGAATACGTGTATTGTGCGTGCATTGCGTTGCTGATTGCTCCCGATAGCTTTGCCGAGTAGGTTTTCCTTTGTACTGCGGTTCGTTTTGGTATCTAACGGATGTTTACACTTTAGATTGTCAAATTTTAACGTTCAACAAAACGTCGTTAGTTTGCTACATACCAAAATTGGCATTGTACACTTTTAAATTTGTGAGTGAATTCCCGCCACTATTTTAAAATAGACTTGTTCATTTCCGCCATCTCGGACAGTTGCGTTTGCGCAAAAGAATGCGCAGGCGCGGAGGGCCGTAAATGCGCGGTTTTGCGACACGACGGATTATTAGCCACGAGACGTCAAACTTTAACGTTTACCTGTGTCGTGGTGCTGTCTTTTCTTTTTAGGATGTAGGTTCCAGTATCTTATCTTACCTTGTATCATACCTCTATCTTTATTCCTTCGCCCTACCTACGGACGACGAAGGAGGAGGGACGAATAAATTTGGTTCAACCATGGCGTGACGCAACCCACCCGGAAACAAGGAAATGCCCTGAGATTAACTGCAAGGCGTGCTTTAAGTGAGTACTTCGCTTTATTTACATTTTAAAGTGCAAATTGTGACATTGTAAACGTGTTTGGTATGTGATACAATTTGACACGTAGTTACGTCATCATTGTGCAATATTGTGAAAATTGGATCGTACCAGTGTTGCCAACTGTAGCAGTGGCGCTGAATACGTACGCGGGGAGTATTTCAAGGTGTTAAATCATCTGCATTTGATTCTCCTTCCAAAGAAATATGCTCTTCTGCTACATTATGGTTCATGTCATTGATATCTTAATTACAATCCCCCAACATCAAAATTCTCGTTAGCAACCACCTCGTTACCTAATTGCATGAACGTTCAATTTATTTTGCATAGAAGTATGTCATTTCTAACGGTAGTTTTCCTAGTCTCACTGCATCCATTATCAACGGTCATTGCGAAACTAATTTAAAGCGACACTAATTTGTTGAAGAAGTATGGAGAAGAATTACCGAATTTTTAAAGAAGTGCACCTCCATAAATATAGGCACTTCAGGGGTTTACCGTTAATTCTTGGGACAAACACACACACACACTATTCCGAAACTACACTTAACATTTAAGAGTATCATTTAACAGAGCCTATTTTATAAAAGTAGTAAACATCTGGTATAATTTTATAGACAAAAATATAAAAAAAAGAAGTCTCACAGGAAAAAACCGATGGCGCCGATAATGATGGGTTAATATATAGCGTATAAATGAATTTTCTGTTGAAACATCTAATAACTATAAATTTTGTATGCCCGTCTTTGTGTTAAAGTTCAGAGGCGCAAATCGATCGCTTTTTGGGATTTGCGTTCGAGGGTTTCGGATTTGGGGGCGCGGGCGGGTGGTCGTTAGGTGGAGAATTTTTGCGTGCGTTGCATAGGCCGGTTTTTATCGCGGAAAACCGATAAATTGCTGAGAAATATGGATTTTCCGGGAAAAGATTAATTTGAAGCGACGTATTCGTTAACGTGTTGAAAAAGCTTGGATCTCTCAAAAAATTCCGATCTAAAAACCGAACGGGCCGTGCGACGAGGTCGGCAACTGCTTTGTTAGCGTTGGTACGAGAGAGTAGAAACATCGAGTTGGTTTCTAAAATTCGTATTTAAGCATTAAAAAATATCTAATATATATCAAACAACGCTATTCGTATTCTAAAACCTGAATTATCTTATATGATAAACGGTAATTAAAATTTAAAGTTCGATAATTACAACACCGGTAGCATGGTATAAGAGACACTACCACAGTTGGCAGCACCAAATCTTATACGGATTTAGGCGCGGTTCAACTACTGATGATGTCATCAATATTACGCAATGCTACGCATATTTAAATAATTCAAAACACAAAGGATAATGCATGCAAATTTAGTAAAGAGTTACTCACATCAGAAATTCTGCTTCCGCCTGCAATTTCACTCGGTAGGCCTCTAACCGCTCCAGTCGGGCTCCTCCCGGAGGAATTAGAGATGAACGTCGGCACTACCAAATGCGTGCAGAGCAGCTTCGGCTAGTCAAGGTAATCATGAGTCCTCCACAGGCGTGAAGTTCGGTAGTCCTTGGTGGCAGCAATTTCGTACCTATGTAGGGATTGGACGGGAAGAGGTAGAGGCAGACAAACAAAAGATAATTAGGTAGGGAACTACATAGGTAAACCCTAAAGATACGTTACCAGAGATAAAAACGAGCACTTCACTCAAAGGTATTCCGAAAAAGCCACGTTGTTGCGAGAGAAGCGGAGAACTCTCCCACCCATTGTCTAGTATTGCCCTAACCTTCTAGGCATAAGCACACTACGCAGACTCACTACCATGACGTACGGAAGTACCGCCTAGTCCATTTAAAAGTTCCCGCGTACCGCGTATTTGAAAATTATGGCGGGAAACTTCCGTATATCAAGAAAACTAAACCTAAAAACATGTTTAAGTGCAAATTCAGTTTGCACGTAACAATCGCGACAAAGCCACAAAAGAAAAACCTTAAAAAAAGAAAAAGTCTGTTAGCACAGTAACAGCTTAAAATCTAAGTCCTAACTACCCTATATAACCTAACTTAAAACCTACAAAATGTTTATATAAGGCGCCACCTGGTTTTTTCGACCGATAACACGTCTACCGAGGTACCAGGAAACGGAATAGGTAGCCCGATAGTCTTTGACTACACTAATTACCGACAGCACAAATTTGTCGGGGAGCATGAAACACTACTTAAACTAAACGGGTGCGACAAGTCGCCTAAACTATCTAAACCTATCTAAACTTATCTAAACTAAAGCTAACATAAAAGTTTTATGTGCAAACACACATGAGTGTTGCATTGAAACTATTCTTCTTTGGCAAGAAGTGCCCAAATTTAAAAATGTTCATGAGAGTGCGTCACCTTGCACTCTAGCAAATTTTGTTACTGGTACTTTGGTTTTCTAATGATGCACATTTAAAACTTGTCCATGACATAGTTGTGAATCAACAAATTTACCAAAAGTACCGCCTACTAAATCCTTATATGCTAACCTGACAAATTACATTTCTAAATCGGGTTAGCTTTTTCACTTAAATTTAGAAAAAATAATTCCCACGTCTGGTCATATATACCACACGTTAGGACGATAAAAGATAGATAGATAAGATCTCAAATTGATGTTAAAGATAGTAGATAAGATAATGTTATTAAGCTTAAGTTGTTATCCTCAAAGGTAATGAATAAGATAACGGTATTAAGCTTTAGTTATTTTTGAGATACTCGATAAGATAACACGATATTAATTTAAAGTGATTATAAGAGATAGTAGGTAACATGAATTTAAACAGAAGTTATTACTAAAGATAACCGGTAAGATAACGCGAAATAACTCGAAGTCATTCCTAACGGTAGTCGGTAAGATAACGAAAATTAAACCAAAATTATTACTAACGGTAATCGGTAAGATAACGATACTAAACTAAGGTTATTACTAAAGGTAATCAATAAGATAACGATATTAAACCTAAGGGTATTATCAAAGATAATAAAGAAGACAAAGATATTGGCCTAGTTATTACCCAAGACAATGATAACAACAAATAGAGTGGCTCCAGTAGAGCCGTTTAAATGGGATTGACCCGTGCCCTCTAAAAAGAGAAACCTGTGAAGCAGGTCCGTTCACAAGAACAGCACGGGGGACCGGCAAAGACATTTGGGTGCATCCTGCACCCGGCGGTAATTGATATCGGTGAAACTATCACCCGATATCCATACGGTATATAACGATATACACATTCACTCACACATTCACACACTCATACATACCTTCACTGCCAGAGCCCATGCACTGACAGCGGCACCGCATGACCCCACGAAAGATTCGCAGAGACATGGTCCAGGTGTCTGTGAAAACCTCCCGCGCAACCACACGGTGACTAACAGAAATGAAAAGGCAGTAGAGAAACAGGAACGGTAAAAGAAGGAGGTTGGTTTTGGGTGCATAAGAGGCACTTCCAGGTAGAAGAAAGTAGAGGAAGGGCTCGCATTGAGCAAAAGCGACAGAGAGAAGGTGGATAGCAAAGCGCTACTCAACCAGCCAATGTGACAGTAGCTCGGAATGAGGGAACATCATTCTTATGTGGCAGACGGGTGTTCCGGGACAAGAACAGGTCCACCGAAAGAAGAATAAGGCATAGCGGAGATAGCGGGTTAAGAAAAAAGTATAGTTTTTGGACAAGCGTCCGAGAGAAGGTAGAGAGTTGTCCCTATTAAACACAGCGCAGTCTGAAGGACCACCTGCGATATTAATCCGACAAGATAAGGTATATCACATTTTAAAATTCACTAGGCTCCTAAGAGAACTAGTACGATCATTTTCCTAACGAGTACATTGACTACGATAAGAAAATCAGACAAAGGTAGACACGACAACTTAAAAGTATCATTACAGATACAAACACACAAAAACAAACTGTTTTAAGGTAGTTTTCAAAACGGTAGCACCCTAAACACACAAAATGCCCAATTATAAGCAGTTAAATACAGATACACTGTCCCCATATGCTAAAACAACCGAGAATTTAATAAGATAACAATAAGAAGCAATAGCACCTCACCACAAAGTTCAATAAAAAACAATGAAAAAAATGTTTATAAGTTATGTAGATTTAATAGAAAAAGAAAGAAATAATGATGTAGTATAATGTGGGCGACTGCAATAATTCAGAAGAAAAACACATGGAATAGGTAGTCCTAGTTTTTGCAACTGCGAATATGAACTATTTCTTTCAATGGCATAGATCGCGCGTGTCCTATGTGAGCCCAAAGAAGAAAGCATTCACTCAACATCAGCTAAAACCAATCATAAAAATTCAATGGGTTATTTCAACCAAAGTTACGACAATTACCACACAATTAAACCATGTAAGAGAAATACTAAAGACCGAACAATATGTAGTAGGAAAATTTCGAGGGTTGATTAAATGAAACGACAGAGTTATATTGGGGGGTGTAGAGAATGAAGTGATATATGAGTAACGGTATGGTCGAGGAAAAGTCAACCAGAAGAAAAAGAGCTAAATTAAGGTAAATGAAAGTTAAACGTGATAAATACTACTGTATAGAGAAGGAATAAGTAATTAAAGATACTAATTGATGGTGAAACAAAAATATTAGGTAAATCGTGAGGAGAATGGAACGTGAAAAACTTAATTAGCATTTGGGTCGGCAGAGAATGGCTTAAGGTCTTTAATATGCCACCTGCCTTGGCGTTTTCCTTCAGCATCCTGAAGTTCGTAGATAAGGGGACTAATGACACGAAGTGACCTTACAAAGAATGAATTTAGGGGCCAATTTTGAAGAAAATTTCTTAGATGCATCCGATAAGACATAGTTCTTTTCCAAACTTGTTCGCCCAAGGCGAAGGAAATATTTCGTTTACGTAAGTTATAGTGGTCCTTGCTCTTTTCGTAAGCTTTTAACAAATTTTTCTAACGTCGTTAAAGATAGAAGGTAATGACTTGTTGGTCCTTGTCCCAACGTACTTTATCGTCAAATTCAATTACGTTAGTATCGTCAGGCACTAAACCATAGTAACTCCCATCGATTGGGGTATATCTTCCAAAAACAAGAAAAGACGGAGTGAATTGGGTTGCTTCGTGTTTAGATGTACGCAAAGCTTGAGCAATTTTAAAGATATGTTCATCCCATGTAGTATGGTCTGAATCAATATAAGACGAAATAGCGGTAATTAACACTCGATTTACTCTCTCGGTAGGGTTTACTTGGGGTGATATTTTGCGTTAAACCAAATTTTTGTACTTTATAACTTTTAACGAAATTCTGAAAATCTTTAGAGATAAATTGTGCACCATTGTCACAAAGAATAATCTGGGGACACCAAAGATAAGAAAGACATTTTGTTCTAGGAATTTAATTATAGCTGCGGATGTAGCTTTACGTAAGGGTTGCACCATAACAAATTTAGAAAACCAATCGGTAACAACTAAAAGATATTGATTACCTCTTCTCGATCGGGGGAGAGGTCCTAATAAGTCAAGCGATATTAATTGAAAGGGATAAGATACACGTTTAAAGTTACCCATTAAACCAGGACGAGCATCTTGTGAACTCTTATGAGAACCACAAATTTTACAGCTTTTAATGTAACGACAAACAGATTGCTTAAGTGTGGGCCAGTAATAAATTCAGATATTTTAGCGAGGTTTTGTAACACCAAGGTGTGCAGCAATGGGATCGTCGTGACATAATTTGAGCACCTCACTGCGATTTGCCGTGGGCACGACAAGTTTCCATTCAGGTATATTCGATATTTTATGTGGGGACGAGGATACAAATTTATATAGTCTATTGTTTGTTACACGAAAGGTAGGAAATTTGTCAGGGGTACCGGAAACTTTTTTAATCATATTGAGGTACCAGGTATCCAGAATTAAATTTGGAAGGTTAAGAGAAACAACATCTCGAGATAAGGCATCAGGTACGATATTTAATTTGCCAGGCCTATGCCTAACGTCAAAAGTAAATTGGGATATACGCAAGTTCCATCTTGCCAAACGACCTGCGGGCTGTTTCAAGTTATTAAGCCACGTGAGGCTGCACAATCAGTGATTACGGTAAAGTGTGTACCTTCGACATATCCTCTAAATTTCTCGATGCCAAAGATAACGCCCAATAGTTCTCGTTCAGTAGCAGAGTATTTTTGTTCGGCAGAAGTTAAGGCACGGCTCGCATAAGCGATTGGATGTTCTAAACCATTGTTTCCTGGAATAACATTGCACCTAACCCAGTAAGTGAGGCATCGGTTTGTATATAAAACTTATCATCGAAATTTGGAAAATTAAGATAGGTGCTGAAGTGATTAATGTTTTAATTTGTTCGAAAGCCTGTTGGATTCTAAATTCCACTCGATAGTTTGGGATTTCTTTTATTTTTAATTAAAGCGGTAATGGGTGCAGATATAGTTGAAAGATTGGGAGAAAAATGCGATAATAGCTAATCATTCCAATTAAACGTTTGATTTCGGTAACAGTTTTAGGTGTTTTAAATTTAGTAATAGCATCAACTTTAGCAGGATCTGCTCGTAAGCCTGTCCCATCGATAATAAAACCAAGAAATGTGAGGATGAACGACAAAATTGAGACTTTTCCCAGTTTATCTTAAAACCTGCTGCGTTTAAACGTTCTGCAACTTCATCTAATGTGGCGATATGTTCATCGAAAGAACTTGAGATAACTAAGATATCATCTAAAAATACAAAGGCACGTTCTTGATGTAAGATAGGACCTAACGTTTGATCCATAGTACGTTGTAAAGTTTGTGGAGCGTTACAGAGACCAAATGGCAAAAAATTATATTCGAAAAGACCTCGGCCTGGAACACAAAAAGCAGTTTTTTGACGAGAAGATAAGTCAAGAGGTATCTGATAAAAAGCTTGTCTAAGGTCGATAGATGAGATAAATTTTGCGTTTCGAAGCCTGCTTAAAATCGAGTCAGTTCTAGGTAGAGGGTAAGGGTCTGGAATAGTCACAGAATTCAACTTTCTGCCATCAAAACAGACACGCCATTCGTCATTCTTTTCCGAACTAGTAATACAGGAGAGGTCCACGGTGAATTTGAAGGAGAGATAACACCAGATTCTAACATTTTGTCTATTTCAGCATGTAAATGCTTTTGTAATGCAGGCGATAAGGGATATTGACGTTGCTTAAAGGAAGGGCATCACCTGTAGAGATAACGTGTGTTGCCGTTGTAACACAACCAAGTTCAGAGGTATTAAGTTTGCGAAATTTGTCAATTGTAGCGTTAAGAGTTACATTTTGGGAATCAGTAAGAGAATTTTGTTAGATATTCCTGTAGATGCACAGGAGTTCGTTTTAATAGAGGTTTGCCATGAAAATCCTGGAAATAAAGTGACAGATTAAAAGTTTACAGAAATCAACGCCCAGTAGAAGGATAAGCTAATGCAGGCACAATCAAAAATAAAACCTCACGTTCAAGAGATTCTACTCGAATTTTTAACTTAAGGAACCGGTTACATGTATTTGATTATCGTCAGCTAAATTTATGGAAGTTTTTCGGGAATAATTTGAATTTTGATATTTTGTTGAGATAATTGATGTAAACCTTCGTTATTTATGAGAACATGAAGAACCTGTATCCAATAAAGCAATTACATTTAAGGAACCAATTGAGATAGATAAGTGTGGACGGTTATCGAAGGGTTTTTTAACAAGTTGTGAAACAGCAGCAGTCTTTTTATGGTAAAAGGAATTGACGGTTTGTAACCACTTAGACCACTCGGCTGGAGTAGTATAGCATAATTCCTCTAATAAAGGTAAGGCATTTTGTACATTAATAGTAGCGGTATTATTATTAGATAAATTTAATGACGGTACAACGTTAGAAGTAGTTTTATGATTTGAATTTATTGGGTCTGTGTCCGTTGGATGATTGGTGATGAGGGCGATTTTGGATCCTTGAGATATTCACACCCTGATTTGAAATATCTCGACGGGAGTTTCGATACGTTAGGATTACAGTTGGTGCAGTTAGATTTGTAGATATTTGAGCGACCACAACCATAACAAAAATATTTCTAGGGTATGTGCAGACAGTATAGTTATGTCCACTTCGCTTACAGTTCCAACAGGTAAGTGAGTTGTTAGTAACGGTAGAAGGAACGTTAAGTGTAGATACTTTACGGGAAGTCGAACTTGGCAAGCTAAATCAGGTTCTAGAAAGACCAGATAATTTCTCGGGCGGTGGCCGATATTTGTTAATTCTTGACTTTACTTCCTGAAGAGAACGACATAGGTCTTTAAAGTGGGCTAACGAAGATTTGCTGCAATGCCAAACGTTCTGAGAATAGGGTTTAAATTTCTAAGTAATTGATCGATAATTTCGGGTTCTGAAGGTTTTTGTCGAGTCTGCTAAATAAAGCTTCTAATGAGGTAATAAAAGAAACAACATTTTCGTCAAGACCTTGGGTTCGGTTACGTATTTCGTTCGGTTTGGGTGAAACGAGCGAGATTTGAAAAGGGTGACGATATATCTACGTCTGCATTAGGATTAAGTCTTTCTAGAACAATCCCTTCAACAATAACACCTCGGACAACAACTTTGTTTAGATTGAGTCGCTTGGGCATCGTCGTATAAAGATAATAATTCGACACGTTGTTTGACGTGCGTTATTCTTGAAGTCAATCTCCCTTTAAATATTACTGGCACCAGGATCTGTTCTATTTATTATACCCGATATTCATCTAAAGATAATTTAATTTTCGATACGTTAAGGGCCAAACGGGTTTCTTTAAGATAGGGCCTTTCGTTTCCTGTGCCAAAATAGCCCTGAGTTGAGATCTCCTGTCATTTTTGATTTAGCTGCGATAATATTCCTACACTCAAGCTCGTATATTAATTCCAGCGATTTTAAATGAAACGTTCATTGTGAATAGAATATTGGAATACGAATTGAATATGCGATATTAACGGTTAGGGTTTAACCACAAGGTTTTCTTGTAAATATAATTAATGCAGCTTTTAAATGTAACATAAAAGTTTTAAAAACCTGTCTTCTAAAGTTAAGAAAACAACAAAGTTATATTTTAATAGATAATCTTGTAATAACATTTAAAGACATAAGGTAAGGTAAATGCTTAAAAGGGGATATATCCTTCATAAGTTACAAAAAATCCTCCCATTTTAGAAAATACACGCATGTAATGTATTAAACCAATAGACAAAATAAAACAAAAAGGATATTAAAAATTTATTTCAATAACGTTTGTAACATAAGGTTTCTTTAAAAACAAGTTTAAATAATAGTTAACAAGTGATTAAAACATTTTTACAAAAAATGGTTTTTTTTTTTATTATTTACGGCAAGGGTTATATTTTTAAAGGGTTTTAATTGTTACAATAAACGGTATTTAAGAAATGCAATTAAAATATTTATTGTACTTACTTGAGAAAAAGTGAGGTTCAGGCATACATCCGTGTAAAAATTTGAAGTTTTTTTAGGCACACAATTTTCAGATAAATAACACATATTTGCAGATAAGTGCAGTTTGAACTTCATTATAAAATTACAATAAAGTAAATAGATTAGCATTTTTGATAAAAGGTACATGTTACAATAACAAAGTTTACTTACAAGCGCTAATCTGCCAATTGCTAAAATTTCTGGGGAATTTCCGCAAGGTACCAACATGAAATTAAAACTTACATATATCTTAGTGAACATAGATCATGAAATTTAAGGAGATTATTTAAATGAAAAAGCATGTTTAAAATTAATCTATACATTCCATGGTATAGTACCACCTAAATAACACGTTAGCGTAAATTCTTATATGATAAAAAGTTAAAAAAGTTCAATAATTACAACACCGGGCATGGTATAAGCATATACTTCACAAAATCTTATACGGATTTAGGCGCGGTTCAACTACTGATGATGTCATCAATATTACGCAATGCTACGCAAATTTAAATAATTCAAAACACAAAGGATAATGCAAAATTTAGTAAAGGTTACTCACATCAAAATTCTGCTTCCGCCTGCAATTTCACTCGGTAGGCCTCTAACCGCTCCAGTCGGGCTCCTCCCGGAGGAATTTGAACGTCGCACTACCAAATGGTGCCATTGGCTAGTCGGTAATCATGGTCCTCCACAGGCGTGAAGTTTGGTAGTTTGGTGGCGCAATTTCGTACCTATGTAGGGATTGGACGGGAAGAGGTAGGCAGACAAACAAAAGATAATTGGGTAAGGGAACTACATGGTAAACCCTAACGATACGTTACCAGAGATAAAAACGGCACTTCACTCAAGGTTTCCGAAAAAGCAACGTTGTTGCGGAGAAGCGGAGAACTCTCCCACCCATTGTCTGGTATTGCCCTAACCCTCTGGGATAACACACTACGCAAAACCTGGTAAATACCGTAGTCCAAAAATTCCCGCGTATATTTAAAATTATGGGGTTTAATTAAGAAAATAAACCTAAAACATGTTTAAGTGCAAATTTTTCCTAACAAATTAAATTTGCAAAGGTAGTTATAAAAAATATTAAAATTTTTAAATTTGAGAAACATAAAAACCGTACCGAAATCCCAAAAGAATACGTACCTTCAAAATCTATGATTACACATTTCTTTTAAAACTCAAATTTAAATTTATAATTCGTCTAATATCATTTAAGATACCCTTCTCAAAACAAAAATCGCTTTTTAATATACACCATCTATTTATTTGTTATTACTTATTACATTTGAATTTAATAGGACCCCAACAATTCAATAGACCATTATTTCCTAGGACCATGTACCTTTTAGGAATTCATTGGTTCAACCAACCATTTTTAAAATTTGGAAGCCAAAATCTTGGTTAGAACTTTACCCGCTGGCAATCCCAAAAATTATTTTTAAAATTTTTGAGAAAACCAAATAATTGAAAGCTAAAAAAAAAAAAAAAAAAAGGGGGGGGGGGGCCGCTTTGGGAAACAAAACGTGCAGCAAGATATGTATACGCCGCTTTGAGAACAAAATTGTCTTTGTGTGTAAATTTGTTGCGTCGGGGGGTCGTTAGGTCTTTGGGGTGTGCGTTCGGCGGGGTCGTTAGATTTTTGTCGTGGGGTGGTGCGCGTGCGCTGGGGTGGAGATATTTTCTTAAGAAATTTTTTTAGCAGCGTTCCCGACGTTAAATATTAAATATTAAATTTTAAAAAAATGTTGTGTGTGTAGAAAATAGAGTTCACGTGTTGGTTCGTATTTTTCTGGGGTAGGTTAAGCTAAAAATTAAAACGCCGCGGTGAAGAATTTTTTTAATATTAGGCAAACGCGTGCAAGTGGTAAAGAGTGTTTTAGCTCTCCTCATAAGCTGCGTTTTGTACGAAGTAGCAAATAAAATTGAGAAAATATACAAAATGTTATATGATGGAGGTCAAATTTTAAACGTTTGCAGGTAAAATCTTGTAAAAGAAGTCATTCACTTCTCGCGATTTCAATGTCACGATAAAATACTAAGAATTTGCATGCAGTCGAATATAACCTCGTGTTTTTATCTGGTAATATATATGTAAATTACGTCGACATTCGACTTTTAATATAATGTATTTAATTAACATAAGGTGTGTTTGCAAAAACATTTCAAGACAGGTATGCCGTATATTTCCTTATTGGTAGCAAATTATACCACCTTGCATCACGATTTATTTGACTTTTAAATAAAAAATTAATTTAATCTTATATCAAGGATGTCTTGCTTACAAAGAAGTCGTTCACTTCTCGCGATTTCAATGTCACGATAAAATAACAAGAATTCGCAGTCGAATATAACCTCGATTTTGGAATTATAGGTCTCTGGTAATATATATGCAAATCACGCCAACATTCGACTTTTAATATAATGTATTTAATTAACATAAGGTGTGTTGCAAAAACATGTTAAGACTATTTCCTTCTTGGTATGCAAAATATACCACCTTTCATCACGATTTATTTGACTCTCAAATAAAAAATTAATTTAATCTTATATCAAGGATCTCTTGTTTACATTTTAGCAATTTGAATATATTTAAATATTTAAATGTAATTATACATTTAATTTATGTGGCAATAAAAATTCTTTTACTTTTAGCGGTTTGGTGATTGTATGTAGATGACGTATTAGACATTGTGTATATATAACTAGTTTAATTGCACAAACGTAATAAAAAATTTATAGGTTATGCAAAACGTGCATGTAGTGAAGAATTTAGCGGTGATCTTTAGAGCTTCGTCATTGTTTTTATTCTCGTTGCTTTAGTTAATTAAAGAGAGATTTTTAGGTTAAGCAAAAATAAGAAATGTGGTGGATGACATAATCACTCTCAAAATGATGAATGGTGGGGGAAGGGAGCTTCTAAACGTGTCCTAAACAAGGCTCTGCCTCATTATTTTTGTATTAAATATCAAAAAGAATAGGAGAAATTATTCGACTCGTATTTTATAATGGTTTTAATTTAAAATATTGGTGTGTGTGCAAAAACATGTTAAGACAGGTCACTCGTCTATTTTTTCATGATTGCACCACCCAAATAATTTATACAACACACTGAACTCGTACCCGGATCTAAAATTTAACCTTTAAATGTATGCAAATAATGTCGTTATTTAAAACGTGGTGAAGAATTTGGATAGTGATGTAATCATTCTCAAATGCGGAATGGTATTCCATAAGGCGTTCTGAACGGAGGTTTTGCACGCATTAGGTGATTGAATACTTCGGAGATTTTAGGTTAAACAAAAACGTGCACGTGCTGAAGAATCCCGAGATTTTTAAAAAATATTTTTGTATTAAATATATAATTTTAAAAGAAACACACAAAATTTGAATGTTTTATTTATATTAGTTTCACTTACCAGCTTATTTTAATTATATGCTAATGAGTTCATATATTTCATACAGTTTGATTGATTCACTGCCGAAACAAAACATTTTTACACAGCTGGCAATACTGGGTGTCGTTTTTCAATACAATATCAGTAACTATTTACAATACAGCTGAATACTGAAATGTAAAGTAACTTTCACACATTTACCTACGTGTACTTAAATTTAATTGAATTCTAAAAATATATGCATATCTATGGCAGGCAACCCAGCATACACCAATTATATATTCTTAGTGTAAAATTTTATTGTTAGGTGAATAACCAGCAATTTATTATGTAATATTTATTGGTACAAGCATGGTAATAATAATTTGCAATGTGCAAAATACCTCTTTTGTTGTTAAAAGACCGATTTAATTAAACACTATAAAAGATTGTGAATTATTTATTCTAGTTAAATTTTACAGTGCTAGAGACACTAATTATTATTAGTACTAGATATAGGTATAACAAAATTTGTATTCCAGATGATAGTATGTTCAAAGGATATTATTATTTAAAAAGACTCTGTAAACATGATTAGTGAAATTATTAAAGTTAAGGAATGTAAAGCAAAATTTGTCCATAAAAGCAAATATGTTTTCTAAAAGATATGCATAACTTACGGATCTAAACGTTTCAACATCTCGCAAACTGAGATAAATATTACTTATTTCTTTGCAAAAACGTTCATATAACGCCCTTTAACAACCGCGTTCAGTAAAGTGCATGGTAGTTAATGACCTCGGCGATTGTGCTATTTATAGTATAATTATAACAACATATCGCTATATGTAAATTATATGGTTCTGGTTTATACCTAAAACAACTATTTTGCATTATATTTTGTTGATCCTGGCAGAATAAATTACAAGTATAGCTACATTGTCAATACATTTTTATTTTCAAACTCGTTTTAATTATTGTAGAATTTAGTGCTTATAAATAACCTACTTTAATTCAATAAGTTATTCTTAAATTAATAATTATTGTCAAGAAATATATACACATATGGTAAATAATTGCAAGAATGTCTATAATATATCTGAGTTTTAATTCAGTTAAATGGAACATATGGCAACAAGGTAACTTCAAAACATTTTAGCATAATTGTCAATTACCAAAATTCACAATTTTCATCTTATATCAGCAAATGTTATTAAATTGATGCTAAACAATAAAAATAATACCGTTATATTTCAAATCATTTTAATAGAATTACGCAATGTTAAGTCGTTATTAAAAATTAATTTAAACAGAGTTTTTATTGTTATCGCCGTCTGTTGAAGAATCGTAGCAGAATCTGAACTATATCGCTTTTACAAAGCATGTATTCAAGATCACATTTAGTTAGTTTCAAAAAACTTTTCATCATTGTATACGACTTGTTTTAACTTGCAGTAGGTATCAATGACCGAATCAACATTACCACCGAACATGGTTGACAACTTTAAATTTTATTTTCCTATTACTTTCAAGGTATTAAACATTGGTATATATATATATATATATATATATATATATATATATATATATATATAGATTTAGCGACATCAGGCAACCTTTTTCTTAATCTTCGTTGGGAATTAAACCACTCATAGTTTTAAAATCATCTTTCTTTACGTTTCGATCTATGACGTAGGATCGTTGTCAAAATGGTCAAAACCACAACAAATCATACAGGAGTATTTATCAGGCAACATATTTCTCGCATGGCTATAACAGCTTTTGTGCTCTATGTAGAGTAATGATTAACGTTATGCTCTTTTGATTAATTTGCAATTTACCGGACATGCATCCTTCGTTAAAAGTGAAGATATTCCATAGATAATTTGAATAACAATCTATCACCACCAACACACCTCTAATTGGATTTTCCTTAAATATATTGCTCAAATTCAACAGAGTCGCCTTGCCAGAGATCATCTCGAGGTTGTTGATTTGTTAATGCTGTTACAAAAACTAGTGGGGGTTTATCAGACGAATAACTAGGTGATGCTCAGTATCACAACACTTTAGCATTACCTATTTTGATGAATGAGCCATAAAAGCTAGGTACTTGGATAGATCTCGCAGTGAGTGGAACAACAACGATAGTGACGATAGTTGTGCGAAGTTTTCAAGTTAACATGGACAATGTACTGTACGATTTGTTCGAGTGAACAACGCATTTTACACCAACATCTGAAACATGCCATAGTATTGAATGATGTAGACAAAATCAAACGTATACTGTTCAGAGTAGGTGTTCATGTTCCTTTAAAGCCTTCAAATGGCTAACGCTGACCAATGATACATCCATTGATGTAATGGACATGCTGTTTAATCAACAGAGTAGGTGCGATCAATTTGTATCAAACTTCATTGATGCTTGCAACGGCAAAACAGAGTTAAAATGTCATCAGGTGCGCGGTGTACTAGACGCAATAGAGTAATTATAGTTTGAGCGATGTATATTTCTTGAAGAATTACTAACCAACCGAGCTGTATTGAGTACGAAGGCATATCTATCATGAATATAAAATGCAACTATAAATCACTGGTCACAGCGATTGACGATATGATTGTAGATGTTGTATATTTCGCACAACCTATGGTATTAAAAAGTATTGAAGTTAATTTTAAAGTATAAGGTAAATTATAAGTACCAACCTAATGTAGTTGGCCCTCATAGAACAACATATAACTGGCTCCTCAAGAATTTGGCAATGGAGGGCTCAAAACAGCAACCAGGATGGACGTGTGGTCCGGATTCGGGAAAATGGCCATCAAATAGTATAGATGATTATAAAAAGTGTATATGCTATTAAAGTTATTGTTTTAGTTTAATACTATTTTTGTATGTAAATCATGCCATCTTGGTAATCCTACCTGATGCGCTATAGATAGCACTTATTAGATATAATGGAGGATGCTATTGTACGTGTCGCATACTTTTACAATAAATATATATACCTCGAGTGTTGGTCAAGTACGGGAAGAAATTGTTAGCTGAGAAGGTAATGTGTTTTACCTGCTTGTTATTTACACATATTCACGGACATCGAAATACTCAAGTTCAACCAAAACAGCGAAAATCAACCTACATCAACGTTTTGCGCTTCGGGCATGAGGAATTATAAACAACTTTCTTGACGTAGAACTAGTGTAGTAATTAGTGTGTAATGTTGTGTGTGTGTGTGTGTCGCTATAATAAATCATATAACAGTAAAAAATTTTTATTGATGAATGACATATGATGGTAAACAAACACGTAACAGCAAATCTACAAAATATGATTTTTGGATATCCAACTATTATGGCTAGAATCTAAATTTAACCATTTCACATATACTTGATTTTTAACACTCTTCAATACTTTTTCCACTAAATATACATCCGGATAGTGTGTTCGTTGAAGTTCTTCTGCATAGAAGCCGCCTAATATTGGTTGTCCTCGACTATCGCGCAATAGGTACGTTAAAGGATTAGTCAAATGCACTTTGTACACCGTAAAAATTTCGTTAGACCAATTTGGTGTGTATCCCTTGGTAAATTGACCTCTATGTTTACTAATGCGAACATGATCCCCAACAGAAAATTTTTTACTCTTTAAGTTAACTGTTTTGATCGTACTGTACACTGTATTGAAAAGTTTGCGTTCATTGCGTTTTGACACATCTACAGGTCGCATGCCGATTGTTCGATGTTTGGTGTTGTTATATGCAGTCACGAGTGAGGATAGTATATTCAGCCATCGATACGAACCATTCAAATTAAATTGTTTCAACATTTTTGACTTTAAGGTACGATTAACGCGTTCTACTACGCAAGCTTTTTTATTGCTGTACACACTATAATGTGTAATCTCATATTTTTCCATTAAAGCCTTAAATGTTGAATTATAACATTCTTTTCCCAAATCCGTTTGAATGTACCGTGGAATACGATGGTCTTTGTTGAAAATTGATTGAAAAGCGTTTGAAACAGCCTTACCCGTCTTGCGCTTAACCGGTACGGCCCATAAGTATTTAGAAAATACATCGATAACAACTAGAATGTATCTAAATCCTTTATTTATCTTTGCATATGGGATCATTTCCACCAAATCGGCTTGAAACAGCTCGTTTAATCCTTTTGTGATTACATGTCTTCTAGGAAAGTTAATGCGAGCAGGCTTATGTAACTCGTGGACGATTTGCTCCTTTACAGACATATTGCTAATATAGTGTGTGTGTGTATGGTTGACGGCTATATGCGTGCGTTTTAAGTTTCTCTTGCAACTGTTGAATATCTGCTTGAATTCGTGCAATGTCTATTCTAAATTGTGCTTTCACTTGTTGAATAGCAGCGTCTAATGTCTTATATATGCTATTCATAGAATCATCTATCCGTTTGGTTACGATTTGTGCAACATTAGCGTTCACAGTGGCTGGAACAAGGTTACGCATCATCTCTTCAAAATGGTTAAAGTCTGATCTTGTAACATACTCGCTCGAGAATTGTGTTATCATACTGTTTGTTGTCTCCTTCACAAGCGTGTCTATATACTGCTGAATAGTGGAACCACTTCCAAGCGTTGGTTCGCCCTCTTGCTGGTGTAGCGTTGCTAACCGCGATTCTAAGTACGCTTTCGTGACTGCATCATCATCTTCTTGTGGTGTAGCGACGCGCGCTAATCTCATGTTGTCAAAATCGTAGTAATCATCATAAGAAATATATGAAGCACAGTCAGACGCATGTCCAAACTTGTCGATAACCATCGTGATAATGAATAACAAGTCGCACAATCTACGCTATTATACGCAATTCGCGTAATTCTTCCATAATCGATGTAATTTCGTTTGTGTGACCGGTGTTACCTGCATCTTGCGAGGCGACCAGAAGCTTGAGCCGTTCGCACAGTTCGTTGGGATCATCAAAGTATACATACTCTAGTGGCTTCTCGTTATAATCCATGAGTAGACCACGACCACTCGGGTTTATAGTTTGCTGTCGTAAGCTATACATTGCATTACTTCTTTTTTTAATGTCCGCATAATCGTTAATTTCTTTAAGTGAGAATTTACCCAAAGGATTGAGAAGGAACAGTTGCTCGTACAACCCTTTGCTACCGTTGTAGCAAAATCGTTCTACACACACCTTTTCACCAATCCCGAAGATAATGTCCGAATCACCAATCATTAATTTTCCTGTCTCCGGATTAAAACGTACTTTATCCCTGCGCAAGTGCTCCGTGTCATTGTTATAAATACCAGTAAAGTTGGAAAACAGATTATCGACATAGTATCTTACCGATGGTAAGAATCGTTGTAAATAGGTCTGATGTTCTTCGCTGTTTAGGTACCGTTCGTACTCTGTATGGGTCTCTGGAGTGTTGCCGCTACTCTCCGATTCTTCGAAGGTGGACTCCACAGACTGGACTGGGCTATGAGGATTGTGTTCCCATGCCTCCTCTATTGGTGGTGCGGCGATTGGTGTGGAACTGCGCACCTGATCGAGAAATTTAGGGCGTCTTTTAGGAGTAGATTGTACGTCATGTTGTTGTGGTAACCAGTGCTGGCTTTCGATCTTGGACTCCTGTTTAATATCTTTCAGCAGACCGGTCTGAAGTGTTTGTAAACGTTTTGTAATAGGTGCATAGACTTTACTTAATGCAAGCTCCTTTTCAACCACACCTGCTTTTAGCGCTTGTAATTTCCTCTTGACTGCCTTTCGTACTTTTATGAGTTCTCGTTTGGTTTTCACGTCGTCTGCCATCGTCTAGAAACGGGTAGGAAGTGATATGCTATTTATGTGCTTTATAAGTATATATAGGTGTCAAAACCTTTTCGGTAGCGACCGTTCTGCAAATCGCCATCTTTATTGATCACCAGGAACCCATACCGATCTCGCCAGCATACGCCGCACAATTCTTTAAACCGGTTAAACGACATATCCGTGTTTACATGGTCAGCGTATACGTGTTTTAAATTGAGTTCGTCTTGTTTGAATAGCACTAGGACATTAGCATTGTCTCTAATCAATTGTTTAGGTATTTTGGAATAGGTCTGACATAGGTAAAAACAATCAATGGCCTTATGTCGACCTAAAGAAAAATATTCTCGCATTACATTTTGTTTATCGCACGACACGTCATCGAAAATAAATATCGAATTAGGTTTTGCATCCGCTGGAGTAACAATTGCATCCCATTTGTTAAACGCAAAATATCCTATTTCTTTTATTGGTTGTAATAACCTCTCTAGGTACTGATACTTTGGTTGATACAAGGATTTTGAGTAGAGATAAACGTTTTCAAAGCGTACACCATTCGGATGTTTCAAGAGACCGATGACTACATTAGTTTTACCACAATTGGATGGACCTGTAATGATACACCGTATTGTTGATGGTAATAGTAGTCCATGCTTTTGCACGTTAGTGTTGTTGCTGCAGTTGTGGTCCGTAATTGGCAACGCCAATTGTTGCTTTACCAGACGCATTCTATCCATATACTAAAACGTAATTGCAGTATGGTAAGCATTTAAGCGAGTAATTCTACACGCATGACCAGTCTCCTTTAAACCTTTCGACTGACAAGATTAATGAAATCCTATCGTGGCTACGGGTTACTCAATAGTGCTATCAATCGTTTACCGGTAGAATTACATTTACCAGGCTATCGCTTCTGTGGACCGGGTACTAAGCTTCAGAAACGCCTCGAGCGTGGTGATATAGGTCGTAATCCCTTAGACGAAGCCTGCAAACTACACGACATCGCCTACGATCTTTCTACAGACTTAACAACCCGACACCAAGCTGATCGACGTCTTGCCGAAACAGCACAAAACGTCGTACTGCACCCGACGCTTCGTTAGGTGAAAAACTTGCTGCGTTTGCTGTTGGTTCTGCAATGAATGCCAAAGTTAAATTTGGTATGGGTTGTCGCAAAAAAACGATAAGGTGTAAAGGAAAACGACGTGGTCAGCGTCTACGTACAGGAAGTGGTATACCATTCAAGCGTTTAATTCGCACCATTTGGGAACGCATTAAAAACGTTCGTCCGACTGATCTTATTAAAACTGCTAAACTTGCAGTGGCACCGATTAAAGATATAACAGATGAAATTCGTGGCATCCCACGTGTAATCCCTGTACCCAAAACTGGTGGTTTCCTACCTTTGATACCTATTTTTGCAGCCCTTTCCGCAATTGGAGCGTTGTCGGGTGGAGCAGCTGGGATTGCAAAAGCTGTCAACGATGCTAAACTTGGACAACAACAATTAGATGAAGCGAAACGACATAATATGGCACAAGAGGCAGTGACACTTGGAAAGGGTCTCTATTTGAAACCTTATCGCCGTGGACATGGACTGTACCTAAAGCCTTTTCTTACACACGGGCAAGGTTTGCGTAAACAAAGACAACGAAAAAAAAAACTCAACGCATTCGTTAAACCTACCTATGCGAGCGTTGACCAATGTTGACTTGCAATCACTCCAATACCATTCGTTGGCGAGAATGTGGTATTCTTAATCATGATACTACAGTGGTGTGGGAACTCATTGGACCGCGTACAAAAAAGATGGTTCAAGGGCAGTCTATTATGATAGCATTGGTAATCTACGACCTCCGAGGGAACTTGTCAAATACTTAACCTCATCAGGACCATGCACTCTCTATTATAATTATGAACAATTTCAACCGCTTAACACTGTTACCTGTGGACACTTCGTATTGAAATTTTTACTGCAAAATAGTCCTCCGTTAAGTTTCTAACAACGTTATATATTATTTGATTTTAGTGTATTTTTAACTGTTTTGTATAAAAGTGTTTAATTAAAACCATATATTGCAAGTGTTTCAGGAATTTGCTTTTATTACCCCATCCCAACTACGAATACGACTAGTTGTTGGTTTATCGTCAACCACCGAACATGTACACATTTACTTTAACTGGAACTGAATCTACGCTCACCGCAATCATCAACCCACCAATTGTTCTCGATGATGACCATGAATACGTTATTGGTCTTACAAACTTTGATACATATTTTCAATTCCCAATGTAACGGAAGCGAACAATAAATTTTACATTGATGACATCGTGCTTACTTTACCAGAAGGAACTTATGAAGTGGCAGATAAATAAGTTCGTACGACGTAATCTGAACGATCCCCGTGAACGCACTTCATCCAAACGTTATCTTATTGATATTCGAGCCAATAATAACAGTTTACATACAGAAATCAAAGCATCAGGTATAGTGGATTTTACACAACCAAATTCACTTGCTTCGTTGCTGGGTTTTGAGAAACGTAAACTACCAGCTCTCACTACTGCTATTTCGGACCATCCGGCACAAGTCTTTCCAATCAATTCAATATGTATTGAATGTAATCTTGTGGTCGGATCGTATCGGAATAGCAAACCTGTACACATTTTGCATCAATTCTTTCCTGCAGTTGCTGCAGGGTACAAGATTATTGAAAACCCGTGAACGTCACCTATATGCCACTTAATACACGAATCATCGATCGCATCATTGTTAAAATAGTTGATCAAAACGGTAATCTCATCACTTTTCGTCGGAAACCATCACGATTAGACTTTATCTAAAGCGTCTTTAAACAATGGTTTTGCGCTATGAGCATAAACCACCAAAACCTATTAATAGACCATTGTCAGCACCTTTACCAGTTACAAGACACCAGTGCACCGATTAACACCGGAAAACGTTAAATTTCTGCAAACATTAGGACTCAAAGTGCTACATAGCTAAAATGGATAGTAATATTTTAAATGTTACGCAACGTGCTATATTTGATACAACCATCGTCAATGCCGACAAACATATGCATACTCCGTACTCCAATACCACGTATGAGAAGAACGATGTTATACGGATTCCAATAGAAAACGAAGATGTCTATACACTACCATGGGACAGCGTAATTTATATTGAGGGTACAATGAATAAGTCAGATGGTGGCGTTTCGCCTACCGCCGATTTTGTCAACAACGGAGTTTTATTTTTATTTGATGAAATTCGTTATGAACTTGGTGGAAAGACTATTGACCGCGTTCGTAATCCAGGTATAACTACGACTATTAAAAATTTCCTATCCTACGATTATAGCGAAAGTCGTCGCTTTAGAAACGCCGGTTGGTCCCCATCGATAAGCTTGATCTCGTTGATGCTAATGGTCATTTCAACGTATGCATTCCCTTGCGCATGGTTTTAGGATTTGCGGAGGACTACCGAAAATTCTTTTGAATATCAAACAGGAGCTTATTCTTATTAGAAGTAGTGCTGACGATGCAGCTATATCGAATTCTGATACCAAAGAGTCAATCAAAATTACATTAAATATTCATGGCGGATTCCACATATAACCGTTGCAGATGCAGAGCGCTTAAAACTACTCAAACATATTCAACGCAATGCCACCATGGACATAAGCTTTCGCAGTTGGGAACTACACGAATATCCAGAATTACATACAACACACACCATACGTGGGCCGTGAAGACGGCTTCTCAAGTGGAGAAACCACGTTTTGTTATTGTCTGCTTTCAAACCGATACATCGCGCAAAAGGGCGCAGTCAGTTCGACCACTGTAAGTTGACCAATATGAAATTACATCTGGGTTCATCTATGTATCCTTACGATAATCTTAACATTGATTTCGATACCAATCGCTATTCTATACTATATGAGATGTATGCACAGTTTCAACAATCGTACTACGGGGTATCAGCGAGCCGATATTAACACCCAATGAATTTCAAACGCACGCTCCACTTGTAGTCATCGATTGTTCCCATCAAAACGAAAAGTGAAAGTGGGAGCGGTTGACGTACGATTAAATTTCAAATGAAAGAAGCGCTTAAAGCTCACACTACAGCGTACTGCCTCATTCTACACGATCGTTTGGTCCGCTACAATCCTGCAACCAGTATTGTGAGTGAAGTCTAAAATTAATAGTCCATTAGTTGTCGACGTTCAAAGGTTTAAAATTGCACATAATAACTTTGTGTTTAAAGAAATGGCTGTTTTACAACTATCCCTATCGAATGGAGTTGCAATAACATATGTGCTAAACCACCATATTCTTGGAACTGTCTATCAGCTCGCTTCAAATACCAAAAGGTATGGTTAAGCAGAAACTTTCACGGTATATCTTGAGATGATGGCAATTTACAATGAATTTCCACACCTAAATGTTATTAACCTAAAGATTTAGGGTGTACCCTCTACATAAATTAAAGTATTACACCAATTCACACAAGTGTTTCTAGCATACCCACACATTCGTCATTCAATTGCGCAACCACAGATGTAATTGTACTCAAAAACTGGTTTGTACATATAACCAATTATTCATTTTAATAAAGAATAATGTTTACATTAAGTAGTGTTTTATTTGTATATTTTATACCTACATACATACATATTCCTTGAGACTAGTAAGATGTGTTTCAAAAATGTCTTGAAATAAGTTTAATTGTAAAACTTACTAACGAATCTGTAAGTATCATATTGAAAAATTCCTCTTAACGGATATGTATTTTGCATTTTTATGCAAACTTTATGTTACAATAATACAATTAAAAATTATATTCTACTACCGAGGTATTAAATTTTAAAGTATGTTATAGTTGTGTAAACATAAAATGCATTGCATAGGTTTTTATCATCAAAGTAGTACATTTTATTTAATCCCACCTGTAAAATGATTAATTTCTTAAACCTAAGTTTCATAAAATTTATTCTCCAAAGATCAACCAACTATAAACCAGAACTATTAAATTTACATAAATTTCGGTGTTATTTTAATTTAAACTATGCTCATAAAAAGTCGTTTATATATATAGCACCAACATTGTTACTACCTATGAATATCAAATCTTTAAAGGAATTTACAGTCATGATTAATTAATAAGTGGTCTTTTCATTTGTACACATTTTGTATATGTTGTTTTAGTTCCATTGACGACCTATTATTAGTAATCTGTTTATTATTTTATTGACGATATAAATTTTAAGATTGGAAGGGAACGATAAGAAATCTTCCTCTGACATTTATATGCACTCCGCATAGTTGTTTAAGGTAGCAAATATAAATAAGCTGTTTAATGTGTTGTAGAAGAATTTTTACCATTGTATTATCGGTATGTATAAACTTACTTACTTAATGTGTTTTTAACGGAAGTAGAAATTATGAATTTTGGTAATTAACAATTATGCTAAAATGATTTGAAGTTATGCAGTTTCCATATATAATTTACATATATCGGTATGTTGTTATAAATATCACAACCTCGAGGTCATTAACTACCATGCACTTTACTAAACTATAATTAATAAAATCCCCGTACATTTAACTAAGATAATTTTTCTTAATGTGGAAGTCTTATCTATATTTTATTCAAATAAGAATCTGCTACCGCCACCTACAAAAGATAGGGACAATTAAAGAATGTAAGTTTTGTAAATAAAACATTAAAATATTGTGTGTTTCTTTTTAATATTATATATTTAATACAAAAATAATTTTTGAAATTCTCGGAGATTCTTCAACACGTGCATGTTTTGCTTAACCTAAAAATCTCCGAAGTATTCAATCACCTAATGCGTGCAAAGCCTCCGTTCAGAACGCCTTATGGAGTACCATTCCGCATTTGAGAATGAGTACATCCCCATCCAAATTCTTCACCACGTTTTAAATAACGACATTATTTGCATACTTTAAAGGTTATATAGATCCGGGTACGAGTTTAGTGTGGTTGTATAAATTATTTTGGTGATGCAATCATGAATAAAATAACGAGTGACCTGTCTTAACATGTTTTTACATATACACACACATATTAAATATATATTGAAATTGCTAAATGTAAGCAAGAACACCTTGATATAAGATCAAATTAATTTTTTATTTGAGAGTCAAATAAATCGTGATGAAAGGTGGTATAATTTTCATACCAAGAAGGAAATAGTCTTAACATGTTTTGCAAACACACCTTATGTTAATTAAATCCATTATATTAAAAGTTGAATGATTTGCATATATATTACCAGAGAGCTATAATTTCAATAAAAAACACGAGGTTATATTCGACTGCGAATTCTTGTTATTTTATCTTGGTAATGAAATCGTGAACAACATGTTTTACAAGATTTTACATGCAGACTTTATAATTAGATCCATTATATCACATTTCGTATATTTTCTAAATGTTATTCGCTACTTCATACAAAATACAGCTTTTGAGGAAAGCTAAAAATTCTTTACCACTTGCACGTTTTACTTAACATAACAAAATTCTTCATATAGGTAAAATCACCACTTCGCTATGCTCTCGGCTACCTAGTTTCGGCTACTTTTCCAAGGTCGTTGTGACGTCATAGCCTTTTATAAATAAAGAACAATGTAATACTATTCTAAAATTTTTATTCTGGCATTATACATAACAAAATTTAAAAATATTTAATGCCAAGCATGGAGCCATTTAAACTTAATTTTAATATAAATTCGATTGTTTAACATGGCTAACAACCAATGCAAGAATTAAGATATACAACAAATTTGTGTGTCAGATAACAAATCCTGGTGTTAATAAACAACTTGGAAATTATATACTAGATTTTTTACGTTGTCCAGATGCACATTTAAGAGCAACATTCGCGTCTACTTTGACCAAAGAACACGGTATTACGCAATTGGAAGCGACAATATAAAACTGTACAATTGGAAGCTATGTCAGTGCGGAACGGGTGTATAATCCCTTAAAAGACTGTTTAACCTTATTGGAAGATAGTAAGTTATACTTCCTAAAGGTGCCAATGTACTCGGTATCGCTAAAATGTGGAGTAAGTTATCGGACAAGCTTCAAAATAGCTGCTGTTTAGTGTATAATAACCTGCTACAGTACATGTATTGGGGAACGGCAATACAAAGAAATTGACGGGCTTGCAAATTAAGTTGTCAGAAAAACCAGAGAAAAGGAAAAATTGATAAAGTATGTGCTTTCAGCTTTTAGTTTTAACTATTTACCTGTAAATTATTTGGAGATAGTAGAGTAGGAAGACAGCCAAGATAAAATAAAATCTTACACAAGTGCTACATTAAAGCAGGTAACATATTTTACACAATCTGTAACACCATATTCTACAATTCCAAAAGAAATAATCATTTCGGTATCGGGGTTGATAAGTACGCCTAACATTCGCCCAGAGGTTGTACGACAACGCGTAAATATTGACAGTAAACTCTCTCCGTTGACGCTGCAGGAAATTGCCCAATTATGCACGCCATACGCTGTAAGTGGAAGAAAAGACAGCTGGAATTAGAGGAAATGCATGCAAAAGGCGAAAGTTGGACTAAATAGAAGACACTGCGACAATACGCGAACAATACAAAGATGTGTTAGACAAAGAACATCTTATTAGAGAAAGAGGAAAGGATTAAAGATTATTTTATGTGCCGATGGACATGACTTGGATACATCCCTTTCTACAATTCAAAAGTAATAATATTTCGGTATCGGGGTTAGATAAGTAACGCCTAACATTCGCCCAGAGGTTGTACGACAACGCGTAAATATTGACAGTAAACTCTATCGTTGACGCTGCAGGAAATTGCCCAATTATGCACGTCACATACGACTGTAAGTGGAAGAAGTAAGACAGCGGAACTAGGTAGCCGAAATGCATAGCAAAGTGGTGAAAGTTGGACCTAATATAGAAGACACTGCGACAATACGCGAACAATTCAAAGATGTGTTGACAATAGAACATCTTATTAGAGTAAGAGGAAAGGATTTAATAAGATTATTTTATGTGCCGATGGAACTGACTTGGATACATCCGCGTTCTACAAGCTGTATGTATTTGTGGTTAGCTAAGAAAGACTCTTTTAGAATTTTAGAATAGTATTACATTGCTCTATATTTATGAAGAGGCTATGACGTCACAACGACCTTGGAAAAGTAGCCGGAACTAGGTAGCCTTGAGCATAGTAAAGTGGTGATTTTACCTAATGAAAATGAATAATAAAGAATCTTTTAAATTTTTGAATAAATTTTGAGTAGTCAAATAAATCGTGATGAAAGGTAAGTATATGTTAATGAAACATATATTTTCTAAATTCATATTGGTGCTAAGGAAAGCTATTTTATTAAGTTCTATATGTTTGAGAGTCCGACGTAAAAACCTTGAGTGCTACACCTTGAGTTATAAAGTTAATACATAAGCCTTGGGATGATAAGATCAAATCAAATAATTTGAGAGTCAAATACGACATACCGTGTCTTGAAAGGTGGTATAATTTGCATATATTTTAACATTCATACGGGTATAATTAAATAGATTATATGTTAAGAGTCCGACTGCAAGTTCAGTGTACTTGTATAAATTATTTTGATGATGTAACCAGATAAGACAACACGAGGTTATATTCGACTGCATTGCAAATTCTTAGTATTTTATCGTGACATTGAAATTGCGAACAAACGTTTAAAAATTTGACCTCCATCATATAACATTTCGTATATTTTCTTAATTTTATTTTCTACTTCGTACAAAACGCAGCTTATGAGGAGAGCTAAAACACTCTTTACCACTTGCACGCGTTTGCCTAATATAAAAATTCTTCACCGCGGCGTTTTAATTTTAGCTTAACCTACCCAGAAAAATACGAACCAACACGTGAACTCCATTTTCTACACATACAACATTTTTTAAAATTTAATATTTAATATTTAACGTCGGGAACGCTGCTAAAAAATTTCTTAAGAAAATATCTCCACCCCAGCGCACGCGCACCACCCCACGACAAAATCTAACGACCCCGCCGAACGCACACCCCAAAGACCTAACGACCCCCGACGCAACAAATTTACACACAAAGACAATTTTGTTCTCAAAGCGGCGTATACATATCTTGCTGCACGTTTTGTTTCCCAAAGCGGCTTAGCTGTTCATATTGTTCTCGAATCGGCGTATACATATCTTGCTGTGGATCTCTGTTGCCAAAGCGGCTTAGCTACCCTACTCACACTGTCTTTATTTACTGAAAAAAATTTTAATTACATTCGTACAGCATTGTAGCCTCTAGTAATTTAAATTCCTGTAGCATAGTTGGTAATAAGTAACAGGTATATAGTAGTTATAGTTTACTAATCATGCAGCACATTATACTTAAGTTGCTGATTGTTAGAATACGATAATTTGTTACGTTGGAGATAGCCTCTTTTGCATTTTTTTCTTTTTTGCTCCATTTTTATTTAGCTACAAGTGCTTTAATTTTTTGTATTTGTTTTGTTTAAATTAAATTAAAGTAAATTAAATAGTTCTATTAGACTAGTATAGTTGTTTATAAATGCAAAATTGCTCATTTAAATGTGCATTTTGATTTGGTTGGTGTCTCTGAAACAGCTTACTTCATACGTCCCCAATACCTCTGTCAATATAAATGGGTAAAATTTTTTTCATAATGATAGAGTGGGTCCAGGGGTTGGGGTTGATGTGTACGTAAGGAAGGAACTTAAATGTCAGGTTATTTTGTTTGGTTTGCAATTGACTCGTATACTTGAACATATTGTAACGTTCGGTTTAATTCAACGTTTAGTATTATACAGTTCACTTTAGCAAGCATATTAAACATGCCGATTTGTGATAAAGGGAGGTTGCATTATACCGACACCCACTCGCCTCGCTGTGTCTATAATGACCTGATTCACCCACACACCCTTCAAGGTAAGCGTTGCACTGTAGTAGTTACTGAGTGACTAAACTAGTTCGCACGCTGGTATTGGGATATTTTACCCTGAACTATAAAATGTCCTTTTGCATCTACCGTCAGTGAAGCTAAAAGTAGATAGTGTATTTCGCCCCGTATTTACCTACTTTCACTGTAGTCAACCGTGTAAGACAGAAAGCCGCTTGTGTGCGCATTGTATATTTATTAGTCCGTAAAATGTTAAAGCTGCGATACTTTTCCAAATTGTACAATTTGTTTCGTAACGTAAGACTGTACCAGTTGTAGCGGCTAGATAGTTCAAGTAGACTTACGTCTACCGTACACATTGTTACCGGAGGTTTGCATGCACCCGGTGTAACACGCGTGATATTTCGGGCTATAGTTTACACTCTTTTGGTCGTCAAACCTAAGAACCCGTACTGCCGTGAGGCCCAGGTGCATTCAATCCTTACCCCACCTTAGAGATAAGTGTACTCACAAGTATATCTTTGGAGCCCTGGCCAGTGCAAACTTACACCTAGTTGTTACTTTTGGTTAGCTATCATAATTAATTTGATCGTAGTTGTGGCGTAGTCAATATACGCCGTACCTACATTTGCTTATATACACCTTTGTTTATGTTACTTACTGTGCTTAATTAATGTGTTCTTTTCAGCCATGCGTTTGTAAATAGAGTTAAGAGTATAATCCAGGTGTATTATTCTGTTGTAGTAATTTACGTGAGTAAGGTGTAAGGTGTACATTCTACACCGTGAGTTTTTCCTTATTTTCCTATTTTCTTATTATAACAAGTGCAGGGGTGTTTGCTCGACCAGTAACGAGACCCCGATTATATCTAACACAGTGACATTACTGGTGGTGCCCACTCAATTTTGCCGTCACTCCCGATTTTTGGCATACTACCAAGTTGACGCCCCACTATAATTGTTATCTTAGGGCGTTTAGCAATCCCGACCTACGACTTTTATCATACCTACCCCTCACTAGCTAGGGGTAGGCCGCGCACGGATTTAGATCCGTCCCTTGGTGTCGTAGTGCTGAATTGGCCCGTAACAATATTTTGGATAATGCTTAAATTAAATCGCAAAACTTTTACTGTAGGCACAGTATACAGATCCCCAAACTCTAATCCGCTTAGTTGTGTTGATGAACTAGATAATATATTATCTTATTTAGCACCAATGATGGATAATATAATATGTTTAGGTGATGTCAATGTGAATCTTTTCAATTTAAGTAATATTATCACATGCTGCATTGATTCTTATGGATTCATCCTAGTAATAAACGAACCTACGCGCATAGCAAATAACAGCAGTACTCTTTATTGATTTCATATATTTATCAAGTGATGAATTATTTGTTCGTGCAGGTACTATTGATGCTGATATTGTTTCGGATCACAGATTAGTTTTTTGCGAAATAAATGTTTATTTTGATACCACAAAACCAATAAATGTAACTATTAGAAGTTTTTCTCGATTTAATCATGAAAGATTCTTTGCGAATTTGATTAGACTACCTTGGACTGATGTTCTATGGGAATCGAGTATTGATAAGAAAATAAAAATATTCAACTCCTATATTATAAAATTGCTTACAGAGAATGTGAAACAGGCTATGTTTAAAAATACCTATATACACATTATTGTAAATGTTACAACAATTGAACCTATTTTTATTTTCTTAGTTATTCATTAAAATAAAACATTTGTAATAATTTTGTTTTAATAAAGCACACTTTACAGGTAACAACAAAGTTTTTGTATTGGAAATACCTTTTTCGATATTAGCATTTGATGAAAAATATTAAACGGAAACCCCAAATATTCTATTAGTTTAAAATATTTATTGAAATAAACGTTTAGTCGTTTTTGACAGAGTCAATTTAATGTAACAAAATAGCATTTTTGACAGAATAAACCAAAAGAATTCTTTTATGATTTATTTTTTTAAGTTTTAAATTATTTAATCTTAACTAAACTTTTACACTTTTATTTTTAATTTAGCCTAAAATATATTTCATAATTAGTGGGAGTTTTGAAGTTTATTGTTTATTATAATCATTTTTGCCGGCAGCACAATTTGAAAAATGTTATCACATCTATTTGACGTACATGTGAACTTTGTATGACCAAAAATGACGGAAGTCTGCTACGTGGGGTAAAGAATGGGAACACTAATAAGTTGCCTATATATTTAAAGCTGATTTTGACACTTTTCAAATTGAAAATATAATTACATTGCAGACCCCTGATGAAGATACACAAGACAATGAACGTCCCCAAAGTGAAGTGTAAAATGATGTTGGAAAATTATCGTTTTTGTAAATTTGTAATCATTTTCCAGTACCAAACTCGCAACCTAATTTGTAGCAAAATGTATCCTATTTCCTGCAATGGTTCCACTAAGATATTTTAATAAACATTACTCTTGCTAACATGATGCAATTTTTTGCTTATATTGAATATTGTAGAATATCTAGTTACGTTTTGGAATAAGGCACACTATCCTTTTTTTAAAAACTATTATAACATAGTATAAACTTCACAGACTAACACTGCTGTAATAATTTACTTATCGCTTGTAAACATAAACATGGAAGTTTACAAACAACCATGGATGTTGAGGATATGTCATTTTTGGATTCATAAATATTCGCAATTAATCCAATCATTATTATATTACACTTATCGAAAGGTAATTCACCATATAGTATTAGTTTACTTCATTTCAATGCGACAAAAACAGAGTCCAAAATAATTCAATTTGAAATATTCTAGTTTTAAACCTTATTCTACACATCATTAACAGTGCCATCTTCGGGGAAAGTCGTGAACAACTTCTATTAAAATGGCGTACAATTAATGTAGTAATTCAATAAAATCCATTCAGTACACTACGGCTATCATGATCAATATTTTTGAAATTTTTTTTAACAGAACGATTATATATGTATTCTGCTATCCAACGAATGCTTTTTTTTATATACAAATTGATTCTGTTAGATGTAGTAACTAAAATAAAGTAAGTAAATATTAACATTACTTTTAACAGTTATTTCTTGTTTATTACTCCACTTTAGAAAAAAAGCAAACCTTCGTTAGAAAGTACAAAGTTTTGTGAGTCTAATGGTGAAGTTACATTTTGCATATTTTCAATCCAACAAAAGTTATTTACCAAACAGAATAACCTGTTTTGATGGATTTTAGGCAAACCATACACTCGATCCGCCCTTAAGTAAATATGGCTTGCAAACGCAAATGTCGATTCACTAAACTTCTCAAAACAAATATAAAAAGTTATTCATTTCTGAAAATTAGTTGACTTGTTGACTTTCATGTAAACTACCAACATTTGTGCTACCTTTTAACAATATTTATTAAACGCTGTATTTATCTGTTTCTGCTAGTCGTTTTGGTCATTCTCTTCACGAATCTGTAATTACTTATTGATTACAGGGACTGCTTTAACAAATATTTTACTTGATATCTTCCATCAACCTTACATTAAATATATTCTTCCTTGGAAAAGTTCAAATTAGTATTTTAAATAAAAATTGTGGCATCGAATTTAAATATGATCTAACGATGTGTAATACCATATTGCGCAGGTCAGATAAAAGAAGATACATACTTATGTTGTTTCCAAATACACTATTTGATGGTTTAATAGCTTCTCTATTCACAGCGTCCGAAGAAATTATTACTGAATATTAATATTATTTATTTATAGGCTTTATGAATTTTCGTAAGTGAAATCGCAACTGGAATGTCGCAGAAAAAGCATTTACAAGGCCATATAAGTACTCAAACCAAAAAAATTATTTCAATGTAATTTATGTACCTATTTTTCATCATCAAAAGTGGTCTGTGCATGCATATAAAACACATATTAACAACGACCATATCCCTGTAAATTTGTAATTATGCTGCACCACACAGATCCGTTTACGATATCATATGAAAATACATACTAGCGAACGACCATTTGCGTGTAACTCATGTAATTATTCTACAGTTCGTAATAGTACTTTACAAGTTCATATAAGAACACACCTCACAAACGACCATTTAATGTAACGTATGTAGTTATGCTGCATCACTCAAAGGTACTTTACACAGGCATATGAAAGGCCATACTAACGAACGCCCATTTATATGCCTCCTATGTGATTATAGGGCATCAGACAAAGGTAAGTTACGCCGCCACATTAGAGGACATACAAACGAACAACCTTCGTATGTAACTTATGTAATTATGGTGCGTCAGACAAAAACAGTTTATGCCTCCATATAAGAACACATACTAACGAACGACCATTTGCATGTAACTATGTAATTATACTGCATCAAGGAAATCTTCTTTACTCGACCATATAAGAACACATGCTAATGAGCAACCATTTAAATGCAACTTATGTAATTATTCTGAATCGGCAGATGTAGTTTACACAAGATGGAACGACGATTTGTGTGTAGTTTCTGTAATCATTCTGTATCATACAAAAGGAGTTTAGTTGAGCATATAAGGACACATACTAACGAACGCCCATTGGCGTGTAGCATATGTAGTTACACTGCATCACGCACAAATACTTTACGCAGGCATATCGAAACTCATACTAACGAACGACCATTTGCATGTTATTCTACAGTACGCAAGAGTAGTTTACATTCTCATATAAGAACACGTACTAACAAACGACTATTTTCATGTAACTTATGTAACTATAGTGCATCCTACAAAAGTACTTTACGCAAGCACATGAGAAGTCATACTAACGAACTTCCATTTGTATGCATCGTATGTTACTATGGGACATCCGACAAAAGTAAGTTACGTTGTCATATAAAAGAACATACAAACGAACAAACATTCTTATGTAACTTATGTGATTATGGTGCGTCAAACAAAAGTAGTTTATGCCACCATATTAGAAAACACGAATAACGACTTTCGTGTAACTTATGCAATTACTCTGCATCACACAATAGTACTCTACGCAAGCACATGAGAAGTCATACTAACGAACTTTCATTTGTATGGACGTAATGTTATTATGGGATATCCGACAAAGGTAAGTTACGCTGTCATAAAAGATCTTGCAAACGAATAAGCATTCTCAGGTAACTTATGTAATTATGGTGCGTCAGTAATAAGTAGTATATTCCACCATATTAGAACACATATAATTATGCTGCTTCAAGGAAATCTACTTTACTCAGCCATATAATAACACATGCTAATCAACAACCATTTGAATGCAACTTTTGTAATTACTGTGCTTCAGGCGGATGTAGTTTACATATCCTTATAATAACATGTAAGATAGAACGACGCTTTGTATGTATTTTATATAATTATTCTGCATCATTTTATTCAGCCACATAAGAACACATGCTAACGGACAACCATTTGAATGTAACCTATGCAATTCTGCTCACCCAGATATAGTTTACTTAACCATATAAGAACACATAAGAATGAACGACGATTTGCATGTAGTTCTTGTAATTATTCTGCTTCAAACAAAAGTCATTTATATGAGCATATAAAAACAGATACTGACCAATGACCGTTTGCATCTCATTTATGGGAGGATTCGGCATCAAGAAAAGTAGCTTACGCAAACATATAGGAATACATATTAATAAATAAACATTTTCTTACGCTTTATGTAATTATTCTACTTCACAAAAGTCAATTTTAAGGACATGCGGTCACATACTAATGAACGACTGTTTACTTGCAAGTTATCTGTTTGTTTGGCAGTATAGAACAGTGGTTTATTTAAGCATATAGAAACACACTCTGAGTTTATATAATATATATATATATATATATATATATATATATATATATATATTCTTAGTTCTTGGGAGTAGGTCAATATAAACTACATCAGCTTGAAATATTCATATACTACATGCAGAATCTTCTCTATTTACGCGTTTCGGTCCAATGGACCATTTTTAAAATAGCTACAACTTCACAACATATACAATAAATAAATACTAAAATATATGTTACATACCAGTTGTCAATTGAATACATTTTTATTTTAAATTAATTTACATGTTTGAAACTTATTTTTACTTAAACTTATATACATATTAAAATAAAAGGTTTTATATTACAAAGTTAATTTATGAAATGCCACGTATGCTTACTATAAGTATACTTATTATTGTTGTGGTGATAGTATTTACTTGACACCTGTCAAATCTATAATATAAAGGCAGATTTCTGTAATAGTTTAGTATTAAGGCAATTTTTATTGAGCTGCAATTGTTAATTGGAATTTCGTATTAAATTATAATATACACTGGAGAAATGCTCTTGGTCAGATTTAGAATTAATAGAATTTATGTTGCGTCGAATATGTATAGTTTCCAATGCATTTCTTTTGTTATCGTTTATTTCAGTACCCAATATTTTAACATTTTTAAAGTCAAACTGGCGTGACCTTTCAATAGCATGGGCAGCGAGTGCTGTACTTTTTTTGTTGCTTGTTTGGATTGAATATTTATGTTGGTAAACTCTCCTATGAATGTACTGCTTGGTGTTTCCTATGTAACATCCAGAACAATCAATACAATTAATTTTGTAAACCGAATGTGTTTTATTTTTATTTTCTATTGTAGGTTTTCGATTGGTATAGAACGTTTTCGTAAAATTATTAGGTTTGTGTGTTACCTGGATACTATGAAATTCCAAACATTTTTTAATTTTTTGTGATAGCCCGGGTGTATACTCAATTCCTATTATTGTGTCTTTCTGATTAGTTTTATTATTATTATTGGCATTATTAAATATATTATGTATTTTATTTCTAATAATGGGTTCATAAAATTGTTTTGGGTAGGCGTTATTTTCCAAGATATTTTTTACTTTTTTTATGTTTTTTGGTCTATGTTTGTTATGCGATAGTAGGATGGCTCTTTCAATTAAGTTATTAATTACATTTTTCTTATATTGATAAGGTACAGTTGAGTTCTAACTTAGATATTTACCACTCCACGTTGGTTTGTTGTAAATTTGTAGAAATCGTTCCTGAACTGTCATGTTTGATCTGTAGGTCTAAAAATACTATTGTGTTATTATTTTCTGGTTTAAAGCTCAATTGTTTTATGATCGTACTTTCTAGTTCTTCAAGGACTAAGTTTGCTATAGTTGAGGATATTGGTGAGCCCATCCATTGGACCGAAACGCGTAAATAGAGAACATTCTGCATGTAGTATATGAATATTTCAAGCTGATCTAGTTTATATTGACCTACTCCCAAGAACTAAGAATATTTATCTACATAAGGTCAAGAAAAACAAGGTACAGATAATAACCAAATATCTATATTACTTTCCAGTGTTATTTATATATATATATATATATATATATATATATATATTTCAGCTTTTAAAGAGTATAGTAAGCTAAATATAAAACTTGCTAGGGAAAAAAACAGAAGGATATTTTTACTGAGATGCAAAGAGTTAAACATCATTCCAAAATTCCTACACATCAAGCCTAAAACAGCAATATTTAATAATCACTATAAAGATCAGTACTTAAAATATTTATACTCATTTTACTTTTAGTGTATTAACATATGTATTGCGCAGTGCTATTCTAATTTATATAAAACAAATACTCATTTAAGGTATATTAAATCTAACTTAATAAGCACTTACAGTAAAGATCTCACCCAACAGTTTTTTATAGAACAAGATTCCAATTATAACAAGACTTTCCAAAAAATTAAGCAAAAGCATATAAAGAAAATCGAACAACTGATAAAGAAAACTGAAAATTATAATGAAAACTCCAACCTTAAGACAAATGCAGGATGGTTAACAAACTTAACTAAGCATACAATACCACAACAAGTGCAATATCTATTAAGGCTAGGAAATAAGTTTTCAAACCAAACAAAGTCAATAAACTATGATCAAATCATAGCAAGTATCGAATCCGCAATTAAAATGAAACCAACAGAAGAAAAAATATTAATAAGAAATAAAATATGCAACATTTTAACAAACCACAGAAACACAAAAAATAACAATACAAATAAAAACGACTTAAACCATTATATAAAATTAACAAAAACCTTTCTGAAAAATAACACGGATATATTGGTACTACAGGCCGATAAATGTAAATCTACCGTGTTAATGTATAAAGAAGAATACATTAATAAAATGAATGATATGCTTATGGACACCGCCACCTATGCAATACAGAAATTTGATCCAACTTCAAAAATACAGACCAGTCTAAACTCAATGATAAACACTTGGTTTAAAAAAAATTATATCACACTTTTCATAAAAAACAAACTCATTTGTCATAATGGGCAAGCACCTTATATGTATGGCCTGCCTAAAATACATAAAGCTAATGTTCCGTTAAGACCAATCGTGAGCAGTGTGCAAACTGCCATATACCGTCTATCAAAATTTTAGTAGAAATCTTAAATAATATTATAGGACAAACGGATTATCATGTTAAAGATAGTTGAAACTTTCAAAAATTTATTACAAAACAAATTATTCCAAAAAATCACATATTAGTTTCACTCGACGTTGAATCATTGTTCACTAACATCCCCATTCAACTTGCGTTAAATACCATAAGAAAAAAGTGGACGGCCATCGAACCATACACTACGTTACCATTTAACGAATTCATAGGAGCGACTAAGTTATGTTTGGACACCACTTATTTTAAATTTCAGGAAAAAGTCTTTACACAGATATTTGGCACAGCGATGGGCTCACCAATATCTTCAACTATAGCAAACTTAGTCTTTGAAGAAGTAGAAAGTACGATCATAAAACAATTAAGCTTTAAACCAACTTTCTACAAACGCTACGTTGATGATTGTATTATGTGCCTACCAGTTGACAGAATAGATGAAACCATAAATAAATTTAATTCTTTCCATCCACGGTTACAATTCACCATAGAAAAAGAAAATAATAACACAATAGTATTTTTAGACCTACAGATCAAGCATGACAGTTCAGGAACGATTTCTACAAATTGGTACAACAAACCAACGTGGAGTGGTTGATATCTAAGTTACAACTCTACTGTACCTTATCAATATAAGAAAAATGTAATTAATAACTTAATTGAAAGAGCCATCCTATTATCGCATAACAAACATAGACCAAAAAACATAAAAAAGTAAAAAATATCTTGGAAAATAACGCCTACCCAAAACAATTTTAGGAACCCATTATTAGAAATAAAATGCATAATATATTTAATAATGCCAATAATAATAATAAAACTAATCAGAAAAAACACAATAATAGAAATTGAGTATACACCCGGGCTATCACAAAAAATTTTAAAATGTTTGGAATTTCATAGTATCCAGGTAACACACAAACCTAATAATTTTACGAAAACGTTCTATACCAATCGAAAACCTACAATAGAAAATAAAAATAAAACACATTCGGTTTACAAAATTAATTGTATTGATTGTTTTTTTTTTTTTTTTTTTTTTTTTTTTTTTTTTTTTTTTTTTTTTTTTTTTTTTTTTTTTTTTTTTTTTTTTTTTTTTTTTTTTTTTTTTTTTTTTTTTTTTTTTTTTTTTTTTTTTTTTTTTTTTTTTTTTTTTTTTTTTCCCCCCCCCCCCCCCCCCCCCCCCCCCCCCCCCCCCCCCCCCCCCCCCCCCCCCCCCCCCCCCTGGATTGTTTTAACATTAGGGAAAAACAAGCAAAATTTATAGGGAGTTACCCCATAATTTTTTTAAAGACAATTTGCACTCCTGCCATGACCCCAAAGGGCAAACCGTGACAATTGTTAATTTGGTACTTGAATAACCTTTTACGTTTAATTTAAACTCATTAAACCACTTTTTCTTTTAATTTAAATTAAAAAATTTTATGTATATTTAATTTATAGGGGAAATTCTAATTGGTTTTTGAAGGTAGTTATGCCAAATAAAAAACCAAATACAGATCCCTAATAAAATTTAGTTTGCCGTATTTACAAACTTAAAGTATTTGAAATATTGTAAAATTAATGTAAATAAAACTATTATAGTATAAAGAAGTATTAAGGTTTAACATTGTATTTTAATAAATAAAGTAATTTCAATGAAAACCTGGTTGTAAAATTAATTTAAGAATATTTATATGTGTAAATTTGGCTTTATTTTAAAAATAACCTTTGGACAAACGTAAATAAAATTTAAGTAATAGATTTCAAAATTGATTGAAGGGTTGTGGATAAAGGACCAAATTGAACATTTTATTAAAAGGGTGAAAAGACAATTGGTAGTTGTGACACGAACGTTGGGAGTGTTATTGGATGGAATTTTTTACTGTATTAAAGATAATATTTAATTTAATTATATAAAAAATAAAAAGATATTTTAATTTTTTGGTAGTAAGGTTTTTTGTAAAGGTAAGTTTTGAAATTTTAAGAAAATAAATGAATTTGAAATTTAAGGTTTGATTATATAGAAAAAGTAAAATAATTAAGAGTAACGACGAAGTGAAAAGGAAGATGGATTCGAGTAAAGTTAAAAGGCTAGAAAAGTATTGGAACGAGAAGATGGCGAAACATTGAATGGTTTTATGAAACTGGGCATATTAATGGAATAATTTGGAATGGTATTAAATTAATGGTATTGAATGTAAATAGAGGAAGGTGAATTGGAAAGATGGACTTAGGAGGAAAGCATTAATTTGGAACGACGGAATTTGGAAGGAAAGCATGGAGTAGCAAGGAGTAATACAGAAAAAAGAATAAACAAGGAAAATTGGAGGGAAGTTTTAAAAGGTAGTAAAATTTAAATTTATATATTTATTTTAGATTTGGGGATATGAAGTTATTAAAAGAAACAGGAATGGAAGAGATTTTCATAGTGATAGTGGATTGAAAGAGATAGGCAGGAGATTGTTGGATTTAAAAGGCCGAAAATGAAAATAGGTGAGATTGGTTTTAAGTAAAGTCATAAATTTTGAATATTAATTAATTTGGCACAAGGCACGTGGATCAATATAAAAGGATAACAAGTGAAAATATAAGGTACAAAAACAAAAGGTATTTTTGGTTGGGATTCAATTCTTAAGAAACAATGGGAACCCTGGGAAGAAGATTTTCAAATAGTGGGCATTTTAACACAGTTTTGTTTTTAAACCAACCAAAGAAAATAAAGACGTAACTAAAATAAATTTTTGAATATTAAAATTAAATAAATAAATAAAAAGGGCATACAAAGTAAATATATATATATATATATATATATATATATATATATATCAATGCCATATGTGATAGGTCTATCCAAAAAATTACAAAATTTGTTTAAAAAGCACGACATTACTATAGCACACAAGGGATACAATTTAACACAGAATTTATTTAGCGGTTTAAAGGATAAAACGGAAAAGATCCAAAAAAAACACACACAATATATAAAATACCTTGTCAAGAAAGGTGTAATGGGGTTTATATTGGCCAAAGTATACAACATTTGGAAAAGAGGCTTAGAAGTCATAAATATGATAAGGGTATTTGTACAGCTTACCAAAACATTGAAATCAAACCGGGCATAAGTTTAATTTTGATAAAACTGTGATAATAAAAACGGAAATTAATAACAAAAAAAGGGAATTACTTGAAATGATTTTTATTGCCAAACATCCAAAAGCGGTTAATGATAAGACTGATATTAAAAATCTAGGCAAAATTTAATACAAAAGGAATAATTTTTAAAACAAATTTATAGTAGTTTAGAGTAGATTTACATATAATAATTCTGATTTTCTGAAAGCAAGCAGTTATTTCTAGGTCATACAGACATTTTTAAAGGCTTGTACAATAAACATGTATGCGTTTGAGAGATTTTAAATGTATATTTTTAATTTATTATTTAAGCTTTTTAATTTAAATAAAATAAAAAAACCCATACCACAAAAAATATTTAAAATACCAGATACGTATTTCGACCACTATGTGGTCATCATCAGTAGAAAATCTGTAATTAAATAATAATTAGCTGTTGTTCTGGAACACTTCAGAGGATATTCTCCTCACCACTTAGACTGAAGTGAACCTTCCCAACATACAATTTACTATATTGTTGCTTTAAACACTATCGAGGATATTCTCCTCACTCGCAGGCTGGTGTTCTCAACAACAAACAAGTGAATTGTGACATTATAACTTAAAACTACTTAATTTATACTAATTCTAAATCTACTGAAGCGGAACAGTTTAATCTTGCTTTCTCATTGGTTGTTGACCAATGGGAAAGCAAAAGATGACTCTATTGGCTCTTTATCGGTGTTTAAGAGGGGTCCTTTATGTTTAACAATTTTAATTGATTCATAGGCATTTAAGGAGGAAAACGTTGGTACCGCTTTTAACAATTTAACATTTTCTAGTTTAACGGGGTGGCTGGTTTCAAATATATGTTTGGCGACCTGAGACCTTTCATATTTACCATATTTTTTTAATTTAAGATATTGACCAATAGCAACATGTATGCGTTTGAGAGATTTTAAATGTATATTTTTAATTTATTATCTAAACTTTTTAATTTAAGTTATTGACCAATACCATGTTTACATATGTAACTGAAATAGGAATTTAGTTTGCATGAATCATCAAAACTAACATTTTTCAAAGCTAGAACATAATAAGTTATTATTTAAAATGAGCTTTAAGATTAATTTTACGTTATTTTAGAATTAGGGTAGAGATTAAGTACATTTATTAGAGATAGGGAACATAAATCCGTGCGTTTAAACCTATTAGTATCATGTAAAGGTAGTGATAGGAAAGCTTTTTATTTGTGGCATAAAAATCGATAATTGAAGAGAGTGAATTTGAATAATGGATATTTAAAGCGTAATTATTTTATTTGTGTACATAACTTAGTGTAAAGTTATATGAAGCTAGAATATTTATAATTTTCAAAGGTTAGCATAAAATATGGAAAGAGTAGTCAATAAACAATTTAACTATTAGGAGTTTCTAAGAACAAAACTATTCCAGTAAGCGTTGTAAATACGTTCTTCGTATTGATTTAAAAGTCTGTCAACAAATATCAAGGTTTCTTAAAAAAGGATCGGTAAGAACGAACAACAGGTCGATGTTAGTTAGGGTGTTGAACGTCACAAACAAAAATGGTTCAATAATATAAAAAGAAAGACTGTGTTTTATATAAGGTAGCAAAGAATGAAAGATATCATATGGTGTTACGTAGATTTAAGGCCTGAAACAAAAGAAACGTTGCCTGTTTGTACCACGGCTAGTCAGAAGCATAATGGGTCGGGTTCTGAAAGCGAGATGGTACTGATATTTTGTTGAGCGTCAAGCCGGGCTCCTCGCAAAAAGGCAACTATAATATAAAACCAACCTTACCTGCCTAATTGGTTGATCCAGGATCCAGGACTAATATTACTGTAGATATTGTGTGAACTTCAGGTTTATGAGAACTACGATTAATATTTGCACACGCTATGTAAATATGTATATATTTTAAATATTCAAATTAACACTGATTGAAGGGAAACAGCTGATTAGTGCTGGCAATGAAATTCGATTAATCGATTATTGGATTAATCGAAAATCACTGTTTTTAAAAATTAACAAATCGATTATTCGATTAATTGATTATTCGATTAATCGAATATTCGATTAGCCAAATATTCGATAGAAAATAGATTAATCGGTTTGCGAATACTGCAAAATTCGATGAATCGAATACAACTTTTTCGAATCTTGCCAGCCTAACAGCTGATTGCACCTGCAACTCCTTATAAGTCGCATCAAGTTAAAACCAGTACTACGGGGTTGGTTGGCGCAAAACAATGCTTTGTATATAGTAAAATGTATATATGAAAATTACCACTATAGACCCTTTCAACTGCTTTAACTGTGATGATGAAACAAAGTAAAATTATTATTTTTATATATCCTAATTTAGTTATGCAAAGTAAGCAACTAAGTCCGTCGGAGTATTCTTTATTGTTCCCAGGCCACTTACGAAAAAAAGATACGTTAATACATACTGGTATGGTGTTTTGCTCTCTGCATGTAGCACTTGTCCCTCGCTGTAGATATGTAACTAAACGATCAGTGTACAAATGAGTAACAAGAAATGTAACATCTGGATAAAGCCGGTATCTGCTGTACGTGCACCAAAAATACAACATAAGCAATTCCAATAAAGGAAAACCAAAACGAGAACCATAACCAAGAAAATACCAGAGAACAGATTAAACGAATACATAGACCAGTAAATAAAAAAAAACCCTAAACACACAAACTTGATTAGTGCTCAGGCAATTATACCAGCAAACTTTCAACGGTAACTAGCGTAAGGGTTTAATAATATTTTTATTGCGGCGGCTATCTTCAAACAGGTAGCAACTTCAAACAATTCCTAAAAATACAGATTATAGTAATTGTACACGGCGCAATCCTACTTACAATGATTGTGAACGATCGACCTATAACATTCAAATACTTGAACCAAAGTTGCAGAAACTTCCAAATAAGCACAGCCCACGCTATATGCAACTCCAGAAAATTAACGTTTTGTTATATTTATATCCTGCAACGCAACTAGGGAAATATATTTTAGCACACGCTAACCCTTGGATAACAAAAACGTGTAGGTCACTTCACAAAACGCATTCAAGACGAACCAGGTCTAATCAAGAATGTCTTAATTCGTATTCTTGTTTATCAACAATTATCACACATCTGTCGGACAGATAAAATCGTGTTATATTTAATATTAAATGCTCGGCCCTGAATCAATGTCCTTTTCCAAATAAATTGTTACGTTTAATCCAATTACGTTATATACATTGAGAGTCATTGTAACGTAACAAAGTGACCGTTACAATGGTTAGTTGTCATTGACTTTGAAAAGTCTGTAAGACAAAGAAATTTTTAAAGGTAAATAAGCTAGACGGCGATGCAGCGTATTTGCATAAAACAGTGATTAAAAGAGGAAATGGAAAGACAATAATGTAGATTGGTAGGGTGGAATGGAACTTGTTAACGAGCGGACATGAAGGTAAAGAGATATAACATACGAGTTGAACAAAGATACTAGACATGGATAACAGCCATAGAAAATTGAGAAAGGATAGAAGACAAAAACAGAACATTTTGAATGCAAGTTAGAGGGAGGTGACAGGATGTGCGCGTGTGAGAGAGGCGTGCTTTGGATGAGAGTTAGTTGCCGGGGGGATTTTGACGAGGTCGACAGCCGTTAGAGATTTTTAATGAGGGTTTCGAAATAAAATGCTTGTTTGCGAGTAAAATTCCAAGATTTTTGAGACGGTTGGAAGACGATTGCCAAGTTTATCGGGAATAACTGAAGGCTAATGGCTGGTTTTTGAGAATTGGACGACGGTTAGGTTATTGTGGTGTGCTTAAGATTGCGAAATCGGTAGACGGTTTGAAAAACGTTACCGAGAAAGCGTGTTAGGGGTATGGCGTGAAACGATTCTGAGGGAAATTCTGAGTCTATATAAACGAAAACGAGGCAGTAGAGGCTCTTTCTTTTTCGATCTCCAGCCAAGCTCTGTTCCGCAAATCCAAACCTATCACTGCCTTCGCAGTCCCTTATCGAGGTTTGTTCCAATTTGATCGTATACCATTCGCCTCCATAATTCTCCTGCCACCTTTCAACGTCTTATCGATCAGGTTATCGGTTCTGACCTGAAACCATTCTGCTTCGCCTACCTCGATGATATCATCATTGCCACTCCTTCTTACGAAAAACACCTCCAAATTCTTGACCTAGTCCTTTCTCGTCTCTTACATGCTGGCCTTACTCTTCGTCAAGACAAGTGTCATTTTTGCCTTTCTGAGCTCCGATATCTTGGTTACATCGTTAATCGGGATGGTCTCCTTGTTGACCCCAATAAAGTTTTTGCAATTCTTAAGATTATTCCTTCCTCCACTGTTACCGCAGTCCGTCAACTGATTGGCATGGATAGTTGGTACCGTCTATTCATTCTGAATTTTGCCACCCTCACAGCTACGCTTTCTAAACTGACCCGCAAAAACGCCCCTTTCTCTTGGACCCCCGATTGTCAGTCTGCCTACTTTTCCCTTAAACAACACCTAATTTCTGCCCCCATCCTTTCCTGTCCTGACTTTACCTTACCCTTCACCATCCAAACTGACGCCTCTCACTTCGGTTCGAGTGTTATCCTTAGCCAACCCCATCCCGACGGTAAGAAGGCCGTAAGCCATATCAGTCGGTGACTCACCAAGCCTGAGTGCAACTACTCAGTTACTGAGAAAGAGTGTCTGGCGGTGATGTGGTCGATTGAGAAGTTTCGTCCTTACGTCGAGGGTTTCCATTTTTTCGTTATCACTGGTCACCATTTCCTCCTTTAGCTCAATAAACTCCAAAGTCTTTCCAGTCGCTTAGCCCGTTGGTCCCTCCGCCTCCAGCAATATGACTTTGCCATTATTCACCGTAAGAGCAAAGATCATGTTGTTCCTGATGCCCTTTCTCGTTCTGTTCCGGTTCTTGAACCAATTTCTATTTCCACAGTCACTTCTCTCAAAGTCTCCCTTCCTACTTCAGATCCCTGGTACAACACCATGCTCCAAAAAGTTTCTAACGCCGGTACACGTTTTCCTTTCTGGTCCGTGGTGGACAATGTCCTTTTCAGTCGTCACAAAACTTCCATCGCTGCCGATTTTCTGGACGATTGGAAGATCGGCGTACCTTCTGAACAGCATAAAAATCTGATATCCCTCTATCACGATCCTCCTACTTGCGGTCACTGTGACGTGACCAAAGCTTCTACTCATCTCGTTCAAAAATATTACTGGCCCTGTCTCAGAGCGGACGTCGCTCGTTACATTCGACGTTGTCCGATTTGTGCTGCTTACAAAGTTGAACAGTTACCCTTGCTGGTTTATTCGCTCCTAGGGCTAAACCGTTCTATCCCTGACAAGTCCTTTCCTGCGACATAGTAAGTCCTCTTCCTCGGTTCACTCGTGGTCACCCTTATATTCTTGTGGTGGCTGATTATTTTACTAAGTTTTTTCTTTTCTTTCCTTTACGTACAGCCACTGCACAATCCGTCACCAAAGTCCTCAAAAATCAAGTTTTCCTTATTTTCGGGGTCCCGCAATATCTTATCACAGATAACGGTGTTCAATTCCGTAGCCATCAGCTTGCTTCCTTCTGTGCCCGTTATCACTCCAAAATCATATTCACCGCCTGCTACCGTCCCCAAGCTAATCCTGATGAACGTGTCCTAAAAACCATGATTGCTTCCTATGTACGCAACGACCAACGTCATTGGGATGTGAACCTTCCAATAATTTCTTGCGCCATCCGCACCTCTAAACACAAAATCATAGGCTGCACTCCGTTCTTTGTTCTATTTGGTCGTGAGCATATCCTTTCCGGCGATTATTTTGGACAGTTGTCCGAAATAAACGACATGTAAATTCCTGATTCCGAACATCCTTCACCAGATCTGTCCACTTTAAGAATATCCGTTCCCACATTCTCAAAAAACTTTCTGCCGGGTATCGGAAAATTCAGAGCCGCTATAATTTCTGCCGTCGTCCCGTCTACTATTATCTAGGCGATTCCGTTTGGCGCCGTAATTTTGCTCTATCCGACGTTTCACGTCATTTTAACGCCAAGCTTGCTCCTAGATTCATTGGTCTTTTCCCCATTTGTAAAGTCGTTTCTCCCTGGGCCTTCAAACTTACTGATCCTTCCGGTCACAAATCCATTTGGCATGTTAATGATCTGAAACCAGACCATCCGGACAATCCTAATGCCCCCGATCTTGCTTTGTTTTCCTTCTGGCGGCGTAAACGCCGTTATCCCAATATCTAGTCCTCGTGCCCCCGATTCTGATGCTGACTTTGCTCTTCCTCGAATTTGATTTTTGGACATTACGATTTCGTTTACTTCCCTGTTTTGCAGGGTTTTCTTTCGTCTTCTTGTTTTTTCTTCACCGGTGTGGGTCCGGGAATAAAATAGTTTCACGGTACGACCTGCCTGTCGTAAGAGGCGACTACAGCGGTCCAACACATACACATACAAACTTCATACACAACTACACACTCTCCATAAACGCACACACTTCATACATCCACACATTTCTGTTGGGTTCTCCTTCCTTTTGTTCTCTTCTTTTTTTTTCTTTTACCCGTGTGGGTCCAGGAATAGAATAGCCCCATGGTACAACCTGCCTGTCGTAAAAGGCGACTACAGCCGTCCAACACATACACACCTACCCAAACCCTTCTTACATACTCACACACACACACAATACACATACACACACACGCACGCGCACACACCAACTCATACCTAACTACACTGGAATTCTGTTTTATTTTCTTTGGAATGACTTTTAGTTTTTTTTGGGTTTTGTACTTTGTGCTGGTGGTATGCTTTTTGGTTTTTTTTCTCGTTCCTTTCGTTCCACTTTCCTTTCCCTATCTTTTTACTGGCCTTCCTTGCTGTCGGTCCTTGTACCGTTTGTGTTTTTTCCATGCGCTCCTGTGGTAGGTTTCGTAGGCTCTTCTCATTTTCTTTGAAAATTGCGACTTTGTCGATTTTTCGGGCCTACTAGTATTTCTTTCTTTTGGTTTGTCTATTGCGATTCTTGGTTACCACAGTTGATAGTATACCGTTTCTTTACCAACATTCCTCCTCTCTTCCTCTCGTTCTCCCTTGTTGTCCCTTTTGTTTACTTGACACTTTTGTCATTTTAGTTCGCACTGTTGGGTTTCTTCCTCGTTTTGTTCCTTTATTTGAGGTTGATTACCTTTCCTGTTTCTCTCTGGTGAAACATTTGTCCGTTGACGACTTCTCAGTGCTGAGGCCATTCCATCTTTGTCCTCGACGATTGTTGTCTTTTTCTTTTCCGTTTCCTATGTCCTTTTCACTTTTGATTTTGTCCGGTTCCTTGGTACGTCGAGCCGGACGAAAATTCTTATTGGTTTTTTTCTTGGAGTGCTTTCTTTAGTTGTTTTTTTTATTTCGAAACGAATTCTCTTTTAGTTTTCTTTTAAGCGAATGTTCTTTCTGGTTGTTTGGGTTTCTTTCTTTTTTTTGGTCGTTTGGTCCTGCCCGCTTTATTACTTTTGGTTTTTTCTCTTTCGTTATCTTTTCTACCCCGACCTTTTAATTTTGCTGGGGGGGATTTTTTACGTTCCCTTTTTCAGCGTAAATTAATTCCAATAATTTTCAACTAAAATCCATTTCGCTTCTAAAACGAAACTTTAGTCGATAAATTAAATATCCTGTATATTTTACTTGATAAATCTTTCTGGTAATTAATAATCAATACCCTTTTTAAGAATTCCTTAACGTAAAGTATACCCTATATTCAAATAGTCGATAACGTGTATCAGATAATTGCTTCTTGTGTGTTTTACATTAAAAGAATTCGTTGAATTAAAGCCGCGTGCTATTTGATATAAACTCAAATTTTCCAGGTTAATTCTGAATAAAAATACTACGTTAAGCACTGGTCGCTAGTTAAACAAAATTAATATTCACTCTCTTTTCGAACAGCAACACGAAAGCATTTAATATATTTTTGGTTGTTTCGGTTCCGTTTTGCTTGATGAAGATTTCGTGCACGCAATATGGCGTGCTTTTTCTGGTGGCGGTAAAGCCCCGATGAATGGTCCTCCTTCTTTATGATGGGAGGACCACCCCAAGGCTTCAGTTGCTGAAAATGATCAAATTTTGTTCTTTTAATCTTTAGTCTTTGCTTGTGGAGTTCTCTAAAAACGGTCTCTGTTGGAACTCCAGTTTGTTTTACTCTTCGTATGGTAAACGTTTGTATTCATCGTCAAAATTTATCTTATAAAATATTATCCCTTCAAATGAATATTTCAACGACCTAAGATTTACAACGGCAAGATCTCCTGATTTTCTTCCAGGCCTTATGGAAGCATATACCAGGGAGTGATTAAAATTAGTAAAAAATGCATAATTTACCATTTTCACTTCATATTTTTCTGGTAATGATCTTGAATCTTCAGTTATGTGAGTATAATCACTCGGCAACATAATTTTGTTATTGCTCAATTTTCTTTCGATAGTAGCGTGAACACTATCTCATTCCATCTGTGTATGTTCTTTTACAAGAAATTTTTGCTGGATGGTAACGTTTAATTCTTTCGATAAATAGAGAAGAGCATTAGACACGACAGCATTTCTGTTCTGGTATGTACAACCATCTGAATAAATAACATTAAGTTTTTCATCATTAAGATGTCTTCGTATATAATCAACAATAAATGATGGGAATGTTGACGCTTGGAGATCGCCATGGGTTTCATCAAACCAATAACATGTGCAATGTCTTGTTGCCAAGTTATACACTGTGAAGTTGTGGAGACTCAACTTAGTTTTAAAATATATCGAGCTAGCCATGATTGATGGACACACCTTCACAGCTTGTAAATCCATGGTTACTACATGCTGGATACATTTCAAATTTTCTTCCTTATCTTTCGCTTTTTCCTCTCGTGCCCTATCTTTTTCCTTTTGGTGTGTGTGTGCCACTTTTCTTCCGATAAATTCTTTTTTTTGTACTGGCAACAAACATCGCATTCATCTTTTTTGGTTGGTATAACGAGATGTTCATCTTTTTTAACATAAACTTTGTAAAGTTCCGTAATAGTTCTAAACGATTGTTCTAAATACATTTTTTAGTGTCTTTCCGGCAGTAGTGAAAAATAGCTTATTCAAATTGTTCAGAAAGTTCTTCATAAAGCCGTTGGGAACTCTGGTTGAGAGAATTCCTCCTTCTTTCGCTCTTTTATTGTCCCTCACTCATTCCGTGTTTACTTCAATTAACCCAATTGTTAATCTGCCATTCGTTGAGACCAAAAGTCGAAAGGAACATTTTCTTGTAAATGGGGATATTTTCGTTGTCAACTTTTATGGTGTACTTAAGCGTTACGCTACGTCGAGATTCAACATTATTTTCTACGGATTTCCTTTCTTTGGGATTTTCTTTGGTAACCTGATTGCGCACAAAAGTTTTGCGTTGTTCCCATAGTAAGTCCTCTCAGAACTTTGTAAAAAGATCTTCACGCACTTGCTTATGAATTTCACTACATTTTCTTTTGTTTGATTTGGCACAAAAAGTGAATGAACAAGCCAGCCCCAACTTCCAATTTTCTCTATTTGTATCATGGAAAGAATTTTTTTGGTTTGGTTGTCTTCGGTACTCTCACATATTGTTTGCCTTTCATCCTTAGTTCCTGATTATTTTCTTGATATTAATACCAAACATTCGCTTTTTGACTGACATTTCACGCTTATTTAGTTCACTATTCTCATTAATTTGCTCAGGAGTCTGTGAGGTGATTTTACTAATGATGACGAGGACTCATCAGATTCATTTGAGTCTTCAGTAGCATTGTAGTCGCTGTCATCATCTTTAACTTCTGTACTTGCCGGTGTGACAGATAAAGTTTGATCAGAAATTAGCTGAGCTGAATCAGTTAGTAGGAGTTGCAGCAAGTGGCAATGCTATACTGACAATTTGTAGAATATCATAGATTGTCATGGTGCGCCCTGGATTATTAGTCATCCAACTATCACATGTTGTATTTACGTATTTTTTTAGAGGACCATAAACGGAACGGTCAAGTGGTTGGAGTTTATGAGAGCAGTGAGGGGGGAACGACAGTACCGTAACCCCATTCGCTTTGCAATAGTCTAATGCGTCTATAGATAGATGGGAACCATGGTTATCCAAGAAAAGCTTTTGCTGAGAGCATTTGGTATGACGCACAAAATGTTGAACAAATTCTAAACAGTGGTTGTTTCCTATTCAAAAACAGCAGCTGCTAAAGTTACAAGAGCACCCCATTCCTGTGACGTTAACCTTCCAACTTGCTTGAAACCCCTCCTGGCTACAATTCTATCTGGTTTTTGTACCGTCGTAATCCCTGTTTCATCCATGTTCCATATGTCACTTGGTCCTATCTGTAAACGGTCAAGAACTAATTTCAAATTGTTAAAAAATTGGGTGACATTTGTTTTGTTAAAGCTAGATGCTCTGGCAAGACTTGTAGCTTCGGGTGTTCTAATAGATAATGTTCTATGTCCTTTTAAAAATAAAATAAACCACTCAGATCCAGCCATCTCTTGACGTCTCCATGATTCAGGAATTTGCAGTTTTAATGAAACAGCATATTCCCAAGCAAATTTTCTAATTTCTTTGGGCGATAACCCATAATATATATCAGAAGCTGTTTTGATATAGTTCTCTAATAGCTGTTCTTGTCCGTCACTAAAAATCTGCGAAAGCAAAAGAAATACATTATGTAGTGCAAAATCAACTTATTTTAACTGATAAGCTGTACCTGTCTGTTCTTGACAAAACCTACGTTGGTACTTGGGAAATTCGCATTTCCATTAATTTCTTCAGGTGTGACCTTCGAACAAATTCGTGTTAGCGTTCTGTCAGGGATTCCAAAATCTTTTGCAACACTGCGTATAGATTTTTTATTAATTTTTCTTCTCTCGCAACCTGAAGCATTACATCTGGAGGTGTATTTCCTTTTTCCGTTTTTCTTTTATAAGTTCGCATTTTTCTATAAGATAACAAATGATATATGTGATATATTGTAACGAATTTTTCTTCTTTAATCAAATATATGGCAAGCCCCAAGCATGGGTGCCAGTGAATCTTTTTTTTATTGGTATTTACTAGCGTTTCTCTTTTAATACTTACATCTGACTTTAGAAGTTGGGTGTCAGCAAAACAAAGTCTTCCGACATAACTAGGGGTCTATTCCTAGGTAGAGCTATGAGCAATGAGGGGTAAGTCGAAATCTGTTGGGGGTCACACTCAAACTAAAACAAACAGGCGCCACCAAGACCAGATTAATTCATGTTAATAGCATGGCACATTTCTAAGGGCGGACGTGGAGACCCAAAGAAAAAAGATCGCATTCGCTGACAAAACCTGTCTTAACAGAATAAGACGCTGTTCCTGTAAGAAAAATAATAATTAAGTCACATAGAAAATGGGAACACAGTTTGTGTCCCTCAAATATGCCTAAAAATGCAAAAGAATATTTTCTATATAAGGGTGGCATCAAAATTCAACTCATTACTTTTCGGTTGTTAAGTTTGATCATACTTGATCAAAATAAAAACTTTAAGCTTGGATTAATAATTTACTAGAAGGAATCTCTTTTTCTGTAAATAAAATTCAATGCAATAAAATTAAATAATTATCTGAATTACTTTAAAGAATTAACGTAAGGTTTATCAACCTGATTCTTGATCAAATATATAACAACAAGGTGTAACTGGTTACACTAATAATTTCTAACCCATTCAGATCTGATTCGGTTGGTTACATTATAACAAATTTACATTATAACAAATTAAAAAACAAAATTTTCTCGTTAAATTAAATGTGCTAATTTCATTTTTAAATGAGAATGTTCACAAGGATATTCTCGTTTTCATAGGTGGTAGTAATATAATACTAAACATCTGCTTCCGATGATACAAGTGTCAGCAGCATATTTCAAACAAACAAGTGACGTAACAACAGCTGTTATGTTATGCTGAAGCAACGTGAGTTAAAGTTCGCCTTTGGAGCTGGTTTTTAAAAGCTTTTGAATCTTTAACACATTTATTTAAATTAATTTGTACATAATAACTTTATAAAAATTAATTGTACAGGTGAGTAGTCTATGTAGACAACAATGTAAAAGTTGTAATACGCAGACTGACTCAGTTGAGTAGCTCAAACAACGAAGTATGGAGTTTGAGACTGACTGCCGGGCATTGAGCTCCCGGGCTTTTATAATAACCTGCCCCTCACACGGCTTGTGGAACTTGCAGATCTCATGTCTGCGTTTCTCTTAATTATTACAATGTAACAACTTAATTCTAAGTAACTGCGGTATGTTGACCGCCTGTGACCTGCCACCTGCAGTATCACTGCCCTCACGGATGCACAGCTGCATTCCGTTCTCATGAACTGTCGATAACCTCTCTGGTTATCCTTGTGTTACAATGTTGCATTGAACTTATACTTTAATTTAACAATTTCTAATAATTCCTATTAGATTCAATATATCAATATATATAGGTAATTGGGGGATACATAACTCCTCCCACCGTAAATGAAAAATTAAGGTTTTTCTTAATTTTTAAATACATAAAATACATTATTCAAATTCATTTAAAATTCATTATTTCTAAAGGTATACTTGTCGTTTCTTTATTTTTCTTTGTTTCCTTAAATCTAGAACTGTTTCCTTCATTCTTATATCTAAGGTACATTTTGTATAATACATACATGATTACAAAAATTATTAAAATGATCAATACAATTGTCCAAACACTTATATTATTATAATGTAACTTTGGCGTTTTGAGTTCACTTAATTGTTCTTTATAACTTTCCACTAATTTCACGGCGTGGTTGAGATCGTCTAAGTCTAGATGCTCTAGCTTCATAGGTTTCTTTATTATTTCTTCGTCTTCTTGTTGTATCTTGAACTGTAGTTCCGGTAGGTTTGCAAGTTTCTTTGTTGCTATGGGATCTTGATAAACTCTGATTACTTCATCTTTCAATTTCACATAACAATCTTCTTTTAGGGTAATTAGTTTGCTTCCGATTAATGCTTGGTTATTTTCATCTTGGTTGCAGTGGATGGTTGCTTCTGTTGGGAAAATGGCTATCCATTTGTTATCTGTAACTTTTGAATTTTCATATTAGTTATTTGCACTTGTTTGGTTTCACAGTTTTCGTAATGATTTGAGAATTTTAATAGTTGTACTTCACAAGGGCTGTCTTCTTGAATGGTTGTTGTCGTCATCGATTGACATAAATATTGGTTTGGTGTTACTTCAGTACATTTTTCGTTTGTATAACCATATCTCAGTTCATTTAGGGATAGGAATTTGGTTTTGGGTATGATTACTTGGTATGTGCTAGTAACCTTTGTAAATAAATGATAATATTGATAATTGTTACTTTCTACTATCTAGATTTCTATCAAAATATTATTTCGTTTTTCTTAATGTTGCTAAAATTTGTTGCATTAAAGTTAAGGGTTGATATTATTTGAATAAATATTGTAATTTGTATACTGCCTAATTTAATTGGTAGTATACCGGGGTTATTATATATATTCTTATGTTATTACTTGGTTGTCCGTTCTACCTGGGTGGAGGTTGACGGTAAGGGTGATGATTGTCCATCTGAAATTACAGGGTGTCTTAGGTTTTTAAATGAATGTATTTCGTTATTTTACCGTTGTCTACTATTGCTATGTTTTTTCTGATATTTTCTTAATTTTAAATGGTCCTAAATTTCTGGGTGCTGTTTTATGTCGCTTGCTTTGAAAGTTTTTCTCATATACGGTTTGTCCTATTGAAAATTTATTTGAGTCGGTATTTTTGTTTCGGGTTGTGGTATACGTTCTTTATCGTTTTCTAATTTATCTTTTACTTTGTCATAAGTTATTTTTAGTTTTTGTTTTGATCTTTCGCATATTGTTGATATACTTCTTTATTGTAGTGTATGTCATAGGGATTTCGTGAATCTGAATGTCCTAAGATTAATTCTAAGGGTGTAAAATTTGTTGATGAGTGAATTGTGTTATTATAGGCGATTAGTGCGTATGACATTAAATTGGTTATATGTTCCTTTTTATAATTTATTCTTAATAATCGAATTTGTTCTAACAGGGTTAAATGTAATCGTTCAATTAGTCCGTTTGACTCAGGTGGTTTTCCGTTATGAAATGAATTTTTATTTTGTGTAATTCTAAAGTGTTTTGAATTGTCTCATTTTAAATTCGCTACCATTTCTAAAGTTATTGATTCGGATGTTCCGTAAAATGTGAAATATTGTAAAAATCCTTGGGTCACGTCAATGCTATTTTTGGATGTGATTGGTATTGCTTGGCCTATTTTTGTGAATGCGTCTATAATTGTTAGATAGTTTTGTGCTTCTACTACTAGAGTATCGGCATGTAGTTTTGAAATGGTTTGTCGGGTGTTTTGGTTAACATTAAGGGTATCTTTGGGGTTTCCTATCGTATTTCGCTCTGTCACATAGTTCGCATTGGTTAATGAAATTGTGGTCAAGTCCTTCATGTCTTTAAAATAATAACGTCTTACAAGTTGTTTTATGTTTCGTTAATTCCACGATGGTTGGTTTTTCCTTCGTGTTGATTTCTAATTACATCGTTTATTTCGTCAGGGTCGTCTAGTGTTATTAGTTTTCTAGTACATCTGATGAGTTCAGGTCCAGAGTTATTGAATAGTTTAATGTATAATTCTGAAAATCTTTGGTATAAATGTTCGGTATTGAAATAAAATAAAATCGTTTTTTCTCGGGGGTGTATTCTTTTAAATTTTAATTATTTGTTCTTCATTGTCATCTTTAGTTATTTGAATTTGGTCTGCCCCTCACACGGCTTGGAACTTGCAGATCTCATGTCTGCGTTTCTCTTAATTATTACAATGTAACAACTTAATTCTAAGTAACTGCGGTATGTTGACCGCCTGTGACCTGCCACCTGCAGTATCACTGCCCTCACGGATGCAAAGCTGCATTCCGTTCTCATGAACTGTCGATAACCTCTTGGGTTATCCTTGTGTTACAATGTTGCATTGAACTTATACTTTAATTTAACAATTTCTAATAATTCCTATTAGATTCAATATATCAATATATATAGGTAATTGGGGATACATAACTCCTCCACCGTAAATGAAAAATTAAGGTTTTTCTTAATTTTTAAATACATAAAATACATTATTCAAATTCATTTAAAATTCATTATTTCTAAAGGTATACTTGTGTTTCTTTTTTTTCTTTGTTTCCTTAAATCTAGAACTGTTTCCTTCATTCTTATATCTAAGGTACATTTTGTATAATACATACATGATTACAAAAATTATTAAAATGATCAATACAATTGTCCAAACACTTATATTATTATAATGTAACTTTGGCGTTTTGAGTTCATTAATTGTTCTTTATAACTTTCCACTAATTTCACGGCGTGGTTGAGATCGTCTAAGTCTAGATGCTCTAGCTTCATAGGTTTCTTTATTATTTCTTCGTCTTCTTGTTGTATCTTGAACTGTAGTTCCGGTAGGTTTGCAAGTTTCTTTGTTGCTATGGGATCTTGATAAACTCTGATTACTTCATCTTTCAATTTCACATAACAATCTTCTTTTAGGGTAATTAGTTTGCTTCCGATTAATGCTTGGTTATTTTCATCTTGGTTGCAGTGGATGGTTGCTTCTGTTGGGAAAATGGCTATCCATTTGTTATCTGTAACTTTTTGAATTTTCATATTAGTTATTTGCACTTGTTTGGTTTCACAGTTTTCGTAATGATTTGAGAATTTTAATAGTTGTACTTCACAAGGGCTGTCTTCTTGAATGGTTGTTGTCGTCATCGATTGACATAAATATTGGTTTGGTGTTACTTCAGTACATTTTTCGTTTGTATAACCATATCTCAGTTCATTTAGGGATAGGAATTTGGTTTTGGGTATGATTACTTGGTATGTGCTAGTAACCTTTGTAAATAAATGATAATATTGATAATTGTTACTTTCTACTATCTAGATTTCTATCAAAATATTATTTCGTTTTTCTTAATGTTGCTAAAATTTGTTGCATTAAAGTTAGGGTTGATATTATTTGAATAAATATTGTAATTTGTATACTGCCTAATTTAATTGGTAGTATACCGGGGTTGTTATATATATATCTTATGTTATTACTTGGTTGTCCGTTCTACCTGGGTGGAGGTTGACGGTAAGGGTGATGATTGTCCATCTGAAATTACAGGGTGTCTTAGGTTTTTTAAATGAATGTATTTCGTTATTTTACCGTTGTCTACTATTGCTATGTTTTTCTCTGATATTTTCTTAATTTTAAATGGTCCTAAATTTCTGGGTGCTGTTTTATGTCGCTTGCTTTGAAAGTTTTTCTCATATACGGTTTGTCCTATTGAAAATTTATTTGAGTCGGTATTTTTGTTTCGGATTGTGGTACTACGTTCTTTATCGTTTTCTAATTTATCTTTTACTTTGTCATAAGTGATTTTTAGTTTTTGTTTATGATCTTTCGCATATTGCTGATATACTTCTTTATTGTAGTGTATGTCATAGGGATTTCGTGAATCTGAATGTCCTAAGGATTAATTCTAAGGGTGTAAAATTTGTTGATGAGTGAATTGTGTTATTATAGGCGATTAGTGCGTATGACATTAAATTGGTTATATGTTCCTTTTATAATTTATTCTTAATAATCGAATTTGTTCTAACAGGGTTAAATGTAATCGTTCAATTAGTCCGTTTGATTCAGGGTGGTTTTCCGTTATGAAATGAATTTTTATTTTGTGTAAGTTCTAAAGTGTTTTGAATTGTCTCATTTTAAATTCGCTACCATTGTCTAAAGTTATTGATTCGGTGTTCCGTAAAATGTGAAATATTGTAAAATCCTTGGGTCACGTCAATGCTATTTTTGGATGTGATTGGTATTGCTTGGCCTATTTTTGTGAATGCGTCTATAATTGTTAGATAGTTTTGTGCTTCTACTACTAGAGTATCGGCATGTAGTTTTGAAATGGTTTGTCGGGTGTTTTGGTTAACATTAAGGGTATCTTTGGGGTTTCCTATCGTATTTCGCTCTGTCACATAGTTCGCATTGGTTAATGAAATCTGTGGTCAAGTCCTTCATGTCTTTAAAATAATAACGTCTTACAAGTTGTTTTATAGTTTCGTTAATTCCACGATGGGTGTTTTTTCCTTCGTGTTGATTTCTAATTACATCGTTTATTTCGTCAGGGTCGTCTAGTGTTATTAGTTTTCTAGTACATCTGATGAGTTCAGGTCCAGAGTTATTGAATAGTTTAATGTATAATTCTGAAAATCTTTGGTATAAATGTTCGGTATTGAAATAAAAATAAAATCGTTTTTTCTCGGGGGTGTATTCTTTTAGAATTTTAATTATTTGTTCTTCATTGTCATCTTTAGTTATTTGAATTTGGTATATCTTTTTGTTATCTACTTTTGTATATTTTACTGGGTTGGGGTTATTTAAAACTTCGGTTATTATAAATTGATTGGGTTTCATATCGATTGCTTCGTTTAAAATTTTAATCGCGTTTGTTGGTTCTTCGTTTTGTGTCGAATGTATCGTGTCGATCTCGTCTGGATCTTCCCTTATTTCTGTATCGTCTACGTTTCCTATAATGGATTCTGTTTCTAATGCATTGAGTTGGATTCGGCTTAAAGCGTCTGCGTTGTTGTTATAAATTCCCTTTTTATAAATAATTTCGTAATCATACTCTTCGAGTCTGATTCTCCATCTTTGTAATTTTGAATTCGGTTCTTTCAGTTTGCATAACCATACTAGTGGTCTATGGTCAGTGTATATGTAAAATTTTCTTCCGTATAAATAAGGTCTAAAATATTTTGTTGCCCAAATTATGGCTAATAATTCTTTTTCTATAGTACTATATTTTGTTCGGTTTCATTTAGGGTTCTGGATGCGTAGCTGATAGGTTTATCGCTACCTACTTTTCCTTGGCTCAATACTGCGCCTAATGCTACATTCGATGCGTCTGTTGTCAGTATAAAAGGTTTTGTAAAGTCTGGGTATTCTAATACAGGGTGATTAGTTAATATGTTTTTAATTTTGTCTACGGCTTTAATAAATTCCGGGGTGTGTTCAATTTTGTTTCCCTTTTTTAAACAATTTGTCAGGGGTTTGGTTATCTGAGCGTAACCTTTAATGAATTTGCGGTAGTAACCACTAAGTCCTAGAAATCCTTTAATTTTTTTGTTTGTTTTTGGCAATGGGTAATTTAGAACTGCATTTGTTTTGTCTGGATTTGGCATTACTCCTTGGGGTGTTATTACATGTCCTAAAATGATACTTCTTTTGTAAAATTCACTTTTGTCTAATTGTACTTTAAAATGTGCTTGTCTAAGTCTTTCGAATACTTCTTTCAATCTTTCTATGTGTTCTACCAGTGATGTGGAATAAACTATGATGTCGTCAAGGTATACAAGGCATTTTCATTGTGTATTCCTCGTAGTATATTGTCCATGACTCTCTGGAAAGTAGCGGGTGCGTTCTTTAGTCCAAATGGCATTCGTTTGTATTCGTAATGTCCTCTAGGTGTGCTGAAGGCTGTTTTTGATATGTCTTTTCTTCCATCTCTACCTGATGGTATCCTGATGCTAGGTCTAATGTTGTAAAATATTGGCATTTGCCTAATTTGTCTAAAATTTCGGTTATATTTGGTAGTGGATATTTGTCATCTACCGTTTTTCATTTAACTTTCTATAGTCTATTACCATTCTGTACTTTCTCTTTCCGGTTGCGTCTAATTTCTTAGGTACTATTAACACGGGGCTGCTCCATGGTGAATTGGAGTGCTGGATTATGTCTTGGTCTAATAAGTCTGCTACTTGTCTGTCAGCTTCTTCTTGGCTTGCATGAGGTAGTCTGTATGCTTTTGTAAAGATTGGTTTATTGTCTGTTAAGCTCGATATTATGTTTTACTGTGTTGGTGAATGTTAATGGTATTCCTTCACAATGGAATATGTCTCGGTATTCAAAACATAAGTTTTAATTGCTCTTTCTTCTTCTTGATTGATATCGGTGTTAAAGCGGATGTTAGTTAAATTTTCTCTTAACATTTCGTCATGTTCCATTGGGTTGTATTCGTTTTCTAAATTTTCGTCTATTTCCATTTTGTTAAAATTTAGTTCTTCTACGTTAATTGGGTCTGTCAATGATAATTCTACGGATAGTCGTTTGAATTTAATATTGTTGTGGTTGCATAGTTATCTTTTATTTGCACTAAGGCGGTTGGGGTTTCTACTCCTTGTTGAAATGTCATATGATTTATTATTCCTAAATTTTTGTTAGATTTTACTGGGATTTTATTTTTCTTTCCGTTCGGGGTTCTATAGTGTATTTTTGTTCAATTTGTGTGTTTTGAAATTTAATTGGGATTTTCCGTATTTTGTCCTTAATAAGCGATTTTAATGTCAATGTTGGCTCCTAATTTTCTTAGAAGGTCCATTCCGATTAATCCGTCATATTTGTCGTTAAATTCGAATACACAAAATTTATGTTTCATTTTAACATTAAATGTTCTCGGTAAGGGTATATTGGCTACGAATTGGTGTAGTGTTGTTTGATGGGCTGTTTTAATTTTAAATGGTTCTCTTTCTACATAATCTAAATAGTGTTTTTGTACGGTTCTGGGGCTAATTAATGTTTTGATGATCCGGTGTCAATTGATAGTTTGAATTTGGCGTGGGGTATTTCTATGTATGGTAATACTAAGTGATTTATGTTATTTAAGTTTATTAAGTTTGGTTGTCTATGAATGGGTCCATGTGAAAATTTGAGTTTGAGTTTTCTTCATCATACTCCTCGTAAGTTTCGTATTGTTCGTCACGTTCATAAGTTTCTGTATGGTTTGAATCATTGTTCGTAGGTGTCTCAATGTCATTATTCTGGTCAGTGTCAAATTTTTCTATTTCTTGATGAAATAATTCTTCCGATGTAAAATTACGTTTTTGATGAGGGTTTGGTCGGATATGTGTTATTTTTGTGTTTTGTCTGGTGTTACCAGATGAGGTGTCCATTGGTGTTGGTTTGTAATAATTACTAGGGTTGTTATTATTATTAGTCATTGGTGTATTTCTATTGGGGTTTGCGTTGAATACTGGTCTTTGTTGGTTTAGGTTTTGATTATATCTCGGTTGGAATGCTGATTTCGTAAAAGTTGGGTTGAATGTTGGTCTTGAAAATTTTTAAATTGATTATTAAAATTGGTATTGTTAAAACTTGGGTTGTTACTTCGCGGTTGATTTGTTTGTGCGTTAAAGGGTGTGAATTTTTGTTGAGGGATTGTTTGTCTTGTAGCTTGTATAGTTTTTGTTGGTGAATAACTTTTATTCGCGTTGGGGTTGTATAGTCTGTTGCGGTAATACATTACATTTTCTTCTTCTATTACTAGGCTCATAGCTTCTTCTAGATTTTGGGGTCGTTGGAATCTGATTTTATCCGATAGTCGTTCTGGTAAAGCGTTTATGTATGTGTCTAGTGTCATTTCGTCGTACATTTTGTTTTTAAATGTCTAACGTTTTGATCGGGTTCTTCGATTTTTAATTTTGTTAAAATTAAACTTCTCACGTCTTGGCATTTCATTCCGAATTGGTAGGGGATTGATTGTGTTCCATTCTAAGGTTTATTAGGTCTCGTACCAGGCATTTTATATTACGTTGGTCTCCAAAATATGCAATTAGTAGCTGTTTAAACTTGCCATTCCGATAAGTCGTCCCTACTGGCGATTAAGGTTAGTGCCCTTCCGGCTAGTTTACTTATTACTAAGCGTATAAGCAATGAATTTCTTGCGTCATCTCCGGGTTTGTAAAGGTTTTAGGAACATTTCACATGCTCCAATGAAATTCGAGAGATGGGCCTGCGTGCCATCAAACGTCTGAATTGTCTCTAAATAGAGACGTAAGTCTGTGTTACTCATGTTGGTTAAGGGTTGTTTTCGATTTTTGGGAAATTTAAAAAAAAAATTTTTTTTTTGAATTAAGGTTTATTTCGCTATTTGTATTGTTACTTTTGCTTCGGATTTATTAATTTTCCGTTTGGGTTGTAAAAATTCAAATTTTGTAAAAATTGGGGTTGGTTTTGTTATTTGTAGCGTTTATTATGCTTTGGATGTATTAATTTTTCTTTTGGATTAAGTAGTTTCGAATTTTGTAAAAATTGATGTTGATTTAGCTATTTGAAACGTTAACTTTGGTTTTGGTTTGTTAATTTTTCAATTAGATTGGGTACATAAAAATTTGGTAGAGGTTGAGGTTTATTTTGTTATTTTTCGGCGTTATTTTTAATTTGAATTTGTAATTTTCAGTTTGGATTGGGTGGATAAAAATTTGGTAAAAATTTGAGGTTTATTTCGTACTTGTAGTATTAACTTTGGTTTAGATTAATTAATTTTAAGTTTAGACTGCGTTTGGTTATTTTTAAAATCGTAGTCGTTGTTCTTTATATTTAATTACACAATGCGATGATGTACTTGTGAGATTTATTTCAATAATGTTAGATTAATTTACCGTAGTCTTGGATTTATTAATTTTATGCAGCTTTTAATGTATCTTGAGTTCCTGTTTCTTAAGGAATCTTAAATGGATGGATTTATTCTCGTTTTTAGTTTAGTTCGGTTAACTCGTAATTAATACTCTTCCGTGGGTTTTACTGAGTTGCGTAATTATGACCTGGGGTTAATCACGCTTGCACTTTACTGTTGAAATTGAATACTAAAGAATGTGATCTTTGTTACTTTGTCACGTACGTCGAGGTAATTGCGTACATATGACTATACTTGTTGAGATTATTAACACTTACAGGTGTTAATAGAAATTATAAGAATTACTTTCCGTACTTTGCTTACGTCTAGTTTTATTTTTAAATACCTCGGTGTTTACGACTTGTAGTTGAATCTCCCGTAATGTAATTATGAGCGTTTTATACCGTTTTTTGTACTGCAATTTATTTATAGAGTGTTGTGGCGTAATTTTTATGCGCTTCTATAATTCCGTGATGAATTATAATGCTGATTTTATGGATTGTAGGTATTAATGTTGCTTTTTATGTCAAGATGAGTTTATTACGTATGATGCAAATTGAAATTATACTGAAAGCTGAAAGTTATTTCTTTAGTACTGAAAGTTTCTGAAAGCTATTTCTATAATGATATTGAAGTTGCTGAAAGTTATACTGAAGCGATTTTCTCTGAGTTTTAATTGTATAAAAGATGCGAACTTTGTTTTCTTAGGTGGTTTTAGATTACAGTGGTTTTAGGTTAATGCAGAGTTCAAGCTGTAATTTTATTCAGTATTATAGAGGTCAATGGTTTAATAATCGTACTGTTTAAAGGATTAGCTTTAGCTTTGAAATTAAATTGCGTGTGGTGTTTTTAGTTTGCTGGGTTGAAAACGTGTTTTTGAATCGCGGTAATTAATGTTTCTTGTTTTGGTGTTTAGTGAATGTGCGCCTGTTTATTTTTGGATTATTTTGGGTTCGTTCTATTAATTATGGTAAGGCTTTCTTTTAAATTTAATTCTTATTACTTTAAAAGAAGATTTCTTTTAAGTCTCATTTGCTTTTTAAAGAAAAAATTATCTCTTTAACATTTGTCTCATAAGTTAATACTTTCTTAAAATAAGGACACTTGGTTTTTTTTTTTGAAATAATTCACTTTGAACTATTTTCAAAAAAATATAAAATAAAATAAATTCATAAAACAATAATAATAAAATAATTATGCTAGCATATATCAATTATATTTTTTGGTTAAAAAAATTTATGGAAATGAACTTACATTAATTTCATCTGTTTCTTTGGTGGGTTCGATCGATTCTGTATCTTGTCCACCTTGATTTGTTTTGTTGGCCTTAGACGATTCTTGTTCCTTGTCCAACTTGGTTTGTTGCTGGATTCAGACTATGCTTGTTCTTCCTCCAACTTGGTTTGGGTTCTGCCAAAATTTCGAATTAAAATTCTTGGTCACCAATCTTCCGATTTTTGGATTTTCAGTGCCCTTTTGACATCCGTTACGACTGCGCCAGTTAAAGTTCGGGCCTTTGGAGCTGGTTTTTTAAAAAGCTTTTGAATCTTTAACACATTTATTTAAATTAATTTGTACATAATAACTTTATAAAAATTAATTGTACAGGTGAGTAGTCTATGTAGACAACAATGTAAAAGTTGTAATACGCAGACTGACTCGGTTGAGTAGCTCAAACAACGAAGTATGGAGTTTGGAGACTGACTGCCGGGCATTGAGCTCCCGGGCTTTTTATAATACCTGCCCCTCACACGGTTTGTGGGAACTTGCAGATCTCATGTCTGCGTTTCTCTTAATTATTACAATGTAACAACTTAATTCTAAGTAACTGCGGTATGTTGACCGCCTGTGACCTGCCACCTGCAGTATCACTGCCCTCACGGATGCACAGCTGCATTGCGTTCTCATGAACTGTCGATAACCTCTCTGGGTTATCCTTGTGTTACAATGTTGCATTGAACTTATACTTTAATTTAACAATTTCTAATAATTCCTATTAGATTCAATATATCAATATATATAGGTAATTGGGAGATACATAACTCGTGTTGTTACTTACACATTAAACTGAGTGAAATTTAAATTTTGATACTGAAAAATCCAGCCTAGTAACAAATGAAGTGAATAACAAAATCGTATTTCTACGTATCGAAGCAAAATAACGTGCATTCTGAATGAAGCACAACAGAATCTCTTAATGCTACTACGAACCAGACAAAACGGCTTTCCTCTACTGGATTGGGACGTGCATCGCCGTGCGGAATTCACTGCAAATATCAAATCAAAGTAGTACCTTGGCTCGGAGCAACAAACGGCCTCCTACTAATTAGATCTGCTTTCCATCCTGTAAATACACGTGTAAAGTGATGTAGTTTTCTTAACGTTGATTCAAAGTTCTAAATTCTTGTCGTCTAGACTGTGTAGCGTAATCTTTCATCGTCTAATCTTAGTTGTAATCTTAAGTTGCGTTGCTAAATCTGCGTTCCTAAATTTTTTGTTCCTAAGTTTTCTTTGCGCTAAACAAATTTTCAAATTAGATACTATAATAACGAGTATACGTTACCAACCGTTATCCAGAATGTGTGTCACACAATTAAACCGACCCGCAGGTCACTCGCCATTCTTTTATTGTACATGTTGCTGCTGCTTTAATCTATGGCCGAGTGCTTGTCCCGCGCTCTCGCATGATGGGAGGATCCCAAGGGGGAGGTTTGTCAATCCTCTCAACGCGCGTGCGAGTGGCTGTGGAGCACACCGACATCCAAAACAAATAGACTAACGACTCAAGATGCTATTTAAATGTAATTTAATTGTTAAACGTATTACGACTTTACTTAATAAAGGTGTTTTAACATTTGTTGTACCTTTAATGAAGAGAATTATTAATTCAAAAAATAAAATTGTTACAATATGACATTTCGTTCAATTAATTGATTATAAACAGTTACAGCAATAACTTTTACTAAACAAGACCGCTTTTTATTTATATTTTAAAAATTAGCCCTCAAAACTGTTGCGCCAACTAACCCCAATTACATCTTGCAAATGTTTCTGTAGTTGTTCGAGAAATCGAACCATTAAATAATATTTCAGTTTAAAATTAGGGTTCATATTATTTAGCAGACCGAATGTATGACTAACACAGTGAAAGTTTTTCAATCTTCCTTCAACTTGCAAAGGGTCCTATCACATGTTTTAATCTATTGCCGTCAGTCTCAGGTAAACCAGGAATGTACGAGTAATACTTTAATGTTTTCTAACAAAGGGGTTTGTGGAATTTCTAAGACAGGTAATGGGTTTTATAAACAGGACTAAGGTAAAATGTTTCTTAAGAAAGTGTGTGTATAGTTAGTTCATGTTTATACTTTGAACTTGAACGTGCGTCTTCGAGTTGTGTTTTTCTACATGTAATTAAACTTCAAGTTACCTAAAAACTGTAATGTTTTTAATCAACCATTATAATAATAAACTTTTAATTGGTCCTTCGAGAATTATTTAATTAGTAAATAAATAAAGGTAAAATATTCACGCATTAACGACCTATGGTGTAACACTTCAATATGTACTTCTGCTACAGTAATATTTATTTAAACAATAACTTTTTAGTAAAATGCACACATACCAGATAGAAGGCTATGCCTGTACAGCAAAATGATATTTGTTTAAAATCTGCGACACTTACCTTATGTTCTTAGTAGCAAAAAAGCGGAAAAGTACGAATATTACTTTAGATAGTCTTGGACGACAAAATGCATACACTACTGCTTTAATGGAAGTCAAACCAGCACTGACTTGGTTTACTGATGCAGTTTGTATCGATCTTTCGTCTGATCATAGTTACGCTGTTGTCAGCTACAGAAGCGGAACCTGACACTCTCAGTGTCGTTTTGACGGCTATTTAACTCTCTTCGGAGTTTTGCGGCTTGATGGTGTTGGGATGGTTTTGAGGTGTTGCATTTTGGTGGTTGGTGTTATGGGAGTAATACAAGCTATGAAAGTATGTTATTATATGATTGTGAAAGATAATTGTTGATTGATTGATTGTACATAGATATATATATATATATATATATATATATATATATATATATAAAGTAGGGTAGCTAAGCCGGTTTGGCAACAGAGATCCACAGCAAGATATGTATACGCCGGTTCGAGAACAATATGAACAGCTAAGCCGCTTTGGGAAACAAAACGTGCAGCAAGATATGTATACGCCGCTTTGAGAACAAAATTGTCTTTGTGTGTAAATTTGTTGCGTCGGGGGTCGTTAGGTCTTTGGGTGTGCGTTCGGCGGGGTCGTTAGATTTTGTTGTGGGGTGGTGCGCGTGCGCTGGGTGGAGATATTTTCTTAGGAAATTTTTTAGCAGCGTTCACGACGTTAACTATTAAATATTAAATTTTAAAAAAATGTTGGTTCGTATTTTTCTGGGGTAGGTTAAGCTAAAAATTAAAACGCCGAGGTGAAGAATTTTTTTAATATTAGGCAAACGCGTGCAAGTGGTAAAGAGTGTTTTAGCTCTCCTCATAAGCTGCGTTTTGTACGAAGTAGAAAATAAAATTGAGAAAATATACGAAATGTTATATGATGGAGGTCAAATTTTAAACGTCTGCAGGTAAAATCTTGTAAAAAGAAGTCGTTCACTTCTCGCAATTTCAATGTCACGATAAAATACTAAGAATTTGCATGCAGTCGAATATAACCTCGTGTTTTTATCTGGTAATATATATGCAAATTATTCAACTTTTAATATAATGTATTTAATTAACATAAGGTGTGTTGCAAAACCATTCAAGACAGGTATGTCGTATATTTCCTTTGGTTACATCATCCCAAAATAATTTATACAAGTACACTGAACTTGCAGTCGGATCTAACATATAATCTTTTAATTATACCCGTATGAATTTAAAATATATGCAAATTATACCACCTTTCATCACGATTTATTTGACTCTCAAATTATTTGATTTGATCTTATATCAAGGCTTATGTATTAACTTTTACAACTCAAGGTGTAGCATCAAGGTTTTACGTCACTCTCAAATTATAGAACTTAATAAAATAGCTTTCCTTAGCACCAATATCATTTAGAAAATATGTGTTTCATTAACATATACTTATTTATTAAATATTTCCTACCAAAATTTATTCAAAAATTTAAAAGTTCTTTATTTTCATTTTCATATAGGTAAAATCACCACGTTGCTATGCTCTCGGCTACCTAGTTCCGGCTACTTTTCCAAGGTCGTTGTGACGTCATAGCCTTTTATAAATATAGAGCAATGTAATACTATTCTAAAATTCTAAAAAGAGTCTTTCTTACTAACCACAAATACAAACAGCTTGTAGAACGCGGATGTATCCAAGTCAGTCCATCGGCACATAAAATAATCTTTTAATCCTTTCCTCTTTCTCTAATAAGATGTTCTTTGTCTAACACATCTTTGTATTGTTCGCGTATTGTCGCAGTGTCTTCTATTTAGTCCAACTTTCGCCTTTTTGCATGCATTTCCTCTAATTCCAGCTGTCTTTTTCTTCCACTTACAGAGTATGGCGTGCATAATTGGGCAATTTCCTGCAGCGTCAACGGAGAGAGTTTACTGCCAATATTTACGCGTTGTCGTACAACCTCTGGGCGAATGTTAGGCGTACTTATCAACTCCGATACCGAAATGGTTATTTCTTTTGGAATTGTAGAATATGGTGTTACAGATTGTGTAAAATATGTTACCTGCTTTAACTTGTGTAAGATTTTTATTTTATCTTGGCTGTTTTCCTACTCTACTATCTCCAAATAATTTACAGGTAAATAGTTAAAACTAAAAGCTGAAAGCACATACTTTATCAATTTTTCCCTTTTCTCTGGTTTTTCTGACAACTTAATTTGCAAGCCGTCAATTTCTTTGTATTGCCGTTCCCCAATACATGTACTGTAGCAGGTTATTATACACTAAACAGCAGCTATTTTGAAGCTTGTCCGATAACTTACTCCACATTTTAGCGATACCGAGTACATTGGCGCCTTTAGGAAGTATAACTTACTATCTTCCAATAAGGTTAAACAGTCTTTTAAGGGATTAGCGAATGTTGCTCTTAAATGTGCATCTGTACAACGTAAAAATCTAGTATATAATTTCCAAGTTGTTTATTAACATCAGGATTTGTTATCTGACACACAAATTTGTTGTATATCTTAATTCTTGCATTGGTTGTTAGCCATGTTAAACAATCGAATTTATATTAAAATTAAGTTTAAATGGCTCCATGCTTGGCATTAAATATTTTTAAATTTTGTTATGTATAATGCCAGAATAAAAATTTTAAAATAGTATTACATTGTTCTTTATTTATAAAAGGCTATGACGTCACAACGACCTTGGAAAAGTAGCCGAAACTAGGTAGCCGAGAGCATAGCAAAGTGGTGATTTTACCTATATGAAGAATTTTGTTATGTTAAGTAAAAACGTGCAAGTGGTAAAGAATTTTTTAGCTTTCCTCAAAAGCTGTATTTTGTATGAAGTAGCGAATAACATTTAGAAAATATACGAAATGTGATATAATGGATCAAATTATAAAGTCTGCATGTAAAAACATGTTGTTCACGATTTCATTACCAAGATAAAATAACAAGAATTCGCAGTCGAATATAACCTCGTGTTTTTTTATTGAAATTATAGCTCTCTGGTAATATATATGCAAATTATTCAACTTTTAATATAATGGATTTAATTAACATAAGGTGTGTTTGCAAAACATGTTAAGACTATTTCCTTCTTGGTATGCAAATTATACCACCTTTCATCACGATTTATTTGACTCTCAAATAAAAAAATTAATTTGATCTTATATCAAGGTGTTCTTGCTTACATTTAGCAATTTCAATATATATTTAATATGTGTGTGTATATGTAAAAAACATGTTAAGACAGGTCACTCGTTATTTTATTCATGATTGCATCACCAAAATAATTTATACAACCACACTAAACTCGTACCCGGATCTAAAATTTAACCTTTAAATGTATGCAAATAATGTCGTTATTTAAAAGGTGGTGAAGAATTTGGATGGGGATGTACTCATTCTCAAATGCGGAATGGTACTCCATAAGGCGTTCTGAACGGAGGCTTTGCACGCATTAGGTGATTGAATACTTCGGAGATTTTTAGGTTAAGCAAAAACATGCACGTGTTGACGAATCTCCCGAGAATTTCAAAAAATTATTTTTGTATTAAATATATAATATTAAAAAGAAACACACAATATTTTAATGTTTTATTTACAAAAACTTACATTCTTTAATTGTCCCTATCTTTTTGTAGGTGGCGGTAGCAGATTCTTATTTGAATAAAATATAGATAAGACTTCCACATTAAGAAAAATGTATCTTAGTTAAATGTACGGGGATTTTATTAATTATAGTTTAGTAAAGTGCATGGTAGTTAATGACCTCGAGGTTGTGATATTTATAACAACATACCGATATATGTAAATTATATATGGAAACTGCATAACTTCAAATCATTTTAGCATAATTGTTAATTACCAAAATTCATAATTTCTACTTCCGTTAAAAACACATTAAGTAAGTAAGTTTATACATACCGATAATACAATGGTAAAAATTCTTCTACAACACATTAAACAGCTTATTTATATTTGCTACCTTAAACAACTATGCGGAGTGCATATAAATGTCAGAGGAAGATTTCTTATCGTTCCTTCCAATCTTAAAATTTATATCGTCAATAAAATAATAAACAGATTACTAATAATAGGTCGTCAATGGAACTAAAACAACATATACAAAATGTGTACAAATGAAAAGACCACTTATTAATTAATCATGACTATAAATTCCTTTAAAGATTTGATATTCATAGGTAGTAACAATGTTGGTGCTATATATATAAACGACTTTTATGAGCATAGTTTAAATTAAAATAACACCGAAATTTATGTAAATTTAATAGTTCTGGTTTATAGTTGGTTGATCTTTGGAGAATAAATTTTATGAAACTTAGGTTTAAGAAATTAATCATTTTACAGGTGGGATTAAATAAAATGTACTACTTTGATGATAAAACCTATGCAATGCATTTTATGTTTACACAACTATAACATACTTTAAAATTTAATACCTCGGTAGTAGAATATAATTTTTAATTGTATTATTGTAACATAAAGTTTGCATAAAAATGCAAAATACATATCCGTTAAGAGGAATTTTTCAATATGATACTTACAGATTCGTTAGTAAGTTTTACAATTAAACTTATTTCAAGACATTTTTGAAACACATCTTACTAGTCTCAAGGAATATGTATGTATGTAGGTATAAAATATACAAATAAAAACACTACTTAATGTAAACATTATTCTTTATTAAAATGAATAATTGGTTATATGTACAAACCAGTTTTTGAGTACAATTACATCTGTGGTTGCGCAATTGAATGACGAATGTTGTGTGGTATGCTAGAAACACTTGTGTGAATTGGTGTAATACTTTAATTTATGTAGAGGAGTACACCCTAAATCTTCTAGGTTAATAACATTTAGGTGTGGAAATTCATTGTAAATTGCCATCATCTCAAGATATACCGTGAAAGTTGCTTAACCATATCTTTTGGTATTTGAAGCGAGCTGATAGACAGTTCCAAGAATATGGTGGTTTCAGCACATATGTTATTGCAACTCCATTCGATAGGGATAGTTGTAAAACAGCCATTTCTTTAAACACAAAGTTATTATGTGCAATTTTAAACTTTGAACGTCGACAACTAATGGACTATTAATTTTAGACTTCACTCACAATATTGGTTGCAGGATTGTAGCGGACCAAACGATCGTGTAGAATGAGGCAGTACGCTGTAGTGTGAGCTTTAAGCGCTTCTTTCATTTGAAATTCTAATCGTACGTCAACCGCTCCCACTTTCACTATTTCGTTTTGATGGGAACAATCGATGACTACAAGTGGAGCGTGCGTTTGAAATTCATTGGGTGTTAATATCGGCTCGCTGATACCCCCGTAGTACGATTGTTGAAACTGTGCATACATCTCATATAGTATAGAATAGCGATTGGTATCGAAATCAATGTTAAGATTATCGTAAGGATACATAGATGAACCCAGATGTAATTTCATATTGGTCAACTTACAGTGGTCGAACTGACTGCGCCCCTTTTGCGCGATGTATCGGTTTGAAAGCAGACAATAACAAAACGTGGTTTCTCCACTTGAGAAGCCGTCTTCACGGCCCACGTATGCGTGTGTGTTGTATGTAATTCTGGATATTCGTGTAGTTCCCAACTGCGAAAGCTTATGTCCATGGTGGCATTGCGTTGAATATGTTTGAGTAGTTTTAAGCGCTCTGCATCTGCAACGGTTATATGTGGAATCCGCCATGATATATGTGTAATAGTAATTTTGATTGACTCTTTGGTATCAGAATTCGATATAGCTGCATCGTCAGCACTACTTCTAATAAGAATAAGCTCTTGTTTGATATTCAAAAGAATTTTTCGGTAGTCCTCCGCAAATCCTAAAACCATGCGCAAGGGAATGCATACGTTGAAATGACCATTAGCATCAACGAGATCAAGCTTATCGATGGGGACCAACCGGCGTTTCTAAAGCGACGACTTTCGCTATAATCGTAGGATAGGAAATTTTAATAGTCGTAGTTATACCTGGATTACGAACGCGGTCAATAGTCTTTCCACCAAGTTCATAACGAATTTCATCAAATAAAATAAAACTCCGTTGTTGACAAAATCGGCGGTAAGCGAAACGCCACCATCTGACTTATTCATTGTACCCTCAATATAAATTACGCTGTCCCATGGTAGTGTATAGACATCTTCGTTTTCTATTGGAATCCGTATAACATCGTTCTTCTCATACGTGGTATTGGAGTACGGAGTATGCATATGTTTGTCGGCATTGATGATGGTTGTATCAAATATAGCACGTTGCGTAACATTTAAAATATTACTATCCATTTTAGCTATGTAGCACTTTGAGTCCTAATGTTTGCAGAAATTTAACGTTTTCCGGTGTTAATCGGTGCACTGGTGTCTTGTAACTGGTAAAGGTGCTGATAATGCGTCTATTAATAGGTTTTGGTGGTTTATGCTCATAGCGCAAAACCATTGTTTAAAGACGCTTTAGATAAAGTCTAATCGTGATGGTTTCCCGACGAAAAGTGATGAGATTACCGTTTTGATCAACTATTTTAACAATGATGCGATCGATGATTCGTGTATTAAGTGGCATATAGGTGACGTTCACGGGGTTTTCAATAATCTTGTACCCTGCAGCAACTGCAGGAAAGAATTGATGCAAAATGTGTACAGGTTTGCTATTCCGATACGATCCGACCACAAGATTACATTCAATACATATTGAATTGATTGGAAAGACTTGTGCCGGATGGTCCGAAATAGCAGTAGTGAGAGCTGGTAGTTTACGTTTCTCAAAACCCAGCAACGAAGCAAGTGAATTTGGTTGTGTAAAGTCCACTATACCTGATGCTTTGATTTCTGTATGTAAACTGTTATTATTGGCTCGAATATCAATAAGATAACGTTTGGATGAAGTGCGTTCACGGGGATCGTTCAGATTACGTCGTACGAACTTATTAATATCTGCCACTTCATAAGTTCCTTCTGGTAAAGTAAGCACGATGTCATCAATGTAAAATTTATTGTTCGCTTCCGTTACATTGGGAATTGAAAATATGTATCAAAGTTTGTAAGACCAATAACGTATTCATGGTCATCATCGAGAACAATTGGTGGGTTGATGATTGCGGTGAGCGTAGATTCAGTTCCAGTTAAAGTAAATGTGTACATGTTCGGTGGTTGACGATAAACAACAACTAGTCGTATTCGTAGTTGGGATGGGGTAATAAAAGCAAATTCCTGAAACACTTGCAATATATGGTTTTAATTAAACAC
>JARFIW010000182.1:0-71223 GCA_036346225.1 Platerodrilus igneus | reverse complement strand
ACGCATTTTAGCATTTATGGACATTTATTAAAACTTTGATGAATAACTTAATAGGGTAAAATATCTTATAAATTTTCATTGTCGGCCAGTAACTGCGTTTTCAAATATTCCCAAATTTCCATAATTGCAACTTTGTATTTTATTATTTAATTTAGATAAGCTTTACCGTTTGTTTTAACCTAGAATAGGTTAAGAACCTTCTTAAGACATTTCTTTTCTAAACTCGAAACCTATCATCAACTGATCTAATAGAACATGCATTTGGCTGCCATCAAACTTTTTATATCATCTCGTGCTCCCAAGTGTTTTGAATGCCGTACGGCGTGATGTCTATAAAAATGTTAACCCGGCAAAAATTAGATATCAAATGCATATATAATTTGTTTTATAATGTAATAAGAATAATTTCATAAGTGTCCAAAAGGAAACTAAACTGCTACAGCTTATGGTGAATAAATATGGGTATTTATCAAAGTTATATACCATAATTTTTATAAATACTTGAATCTTTCACAACTAACCTTGACACGCTACAGATGAGTCAGGCACCTCAATGCTTGAACTAGTTGAAGCCACTTGCTTAGTTTTCTGTCTCTTCTCATAAATTGTGAAAAGAAGATCTTTCTTCTTCAGGTCTTCGATTATCTTTTCTTTTTGTCGTTTATCTTTTCCCTTTTGTGCACCACATTTATATCTATTGCTATTCATTGTATATGCTCTATTAATACATAGAATTTGCAAGAGTGTATATGACTTCTTCCTTCTATTTTTTGAAAAATAAACCACTCATTGTTATTAAAAGAAGGAAGAATACACAGCAAACTACAACAAACTTACACAGAATATTTAGAGCATATGAACACAATTGAACAATAATTGGTAATCGTCAATACGTGTATGCACAGTTGACAAATATTACACTACTGACTCAGGGCCTATTCTCTTTAATAGGAAGCTTGAAACACAAATCGTATCGCCATCATGTATATCGGACCAGTACCTATTTCAAAGTTTATCATTTTTCTTACAGATCTTTAGTTCGAAGTGATGTCGTGTTTGGAGACCAATTTCTTTGCCCTTCTAATCTAATTGTTATTCTTTATTGGTCTGTGGTAACGTCATTCGTATCAAACAGATTAATTATGGTGTAAGTAAATTTATTTATTTTAATCAATCACAGTCCACAGTAACTGTTGTATATTTATTTGTTTTGGATTGATCAACGTAACATTTTTTGGCATATATCAAACCCAATGTTTATCTTTTAATTAAACGTAGTACACCCCAGTACACTGTTGTTTGTAATTGCCTAAAATTGATAAGGAGAAATTGCCTATGTAGTACTACTTTGGCAAGAAAACGGTTCTTTCATTAAGTATATTGCTATTGTTACTCCATTTATGAATTATTTTGTATAAATAAATTTTCTTATATTCGAGTTTATGTTTTGAAATTATTTTATTGCATATATAATAAAAACTAAGTTTATAAGTTGATGGCAAAATGGCTAATTGATGTAACCATAGACTGAATTTCATTATCCTTAGCTCAATTATTAGACTTCTGACAAATTTGCAAATAATTGGAAATTGTAAAATTGTAACTTGACTCGAATAGCCTATATACCTATCCATCTGTCAATCTATCTAAGCGTATATTGTATTATCAAAAATGGCTGACTGAAAAATTTAGGGTTATTTTCAGTTGGGAACACTTATTGGTAGCGGAAAATTTCATACTTGAAGAAACAGAAACGAATTTGTTGAATATCTAGTTTACATTCTTGCTTTCAAATCTACTTTTTAGAATTAAAAATAATTAGGGTTTTGGGATTTGAGCAAGTAACTTAGGTTTCAACCTTTCCTGTACAAAGTCAGCAATCGACGCTAAATGGCAAGTCAACTGTGCTGAATGAACTGTAATATGAATTCCATTAGTACTAGTCCAGCTCAGTTTTGATTTATTGTATGGAAGATTGTCATCTTATTCTTTATTGATCTGTGGACTGACCTCACTGCTCTTAAATTGGCTGGCTAACGGGTAATCTCGAAGTGTGCGACGGTGCTGCGCGAGCAACAACGTGTGAGATGGAGGCGTGAGGCGCCCTAGTGTCTTCCCCGGCATAGCCGAAATGTCACCTGCAGAGTGGCCCCGAAGATTAAAGAGACCGACATCAATAACATATAACTACTTTGTGACATTTAATAATAAAAAATCTAGCATTATACGTGTAGGTTTAAAACAAAAAATGCCTATTTTATTATAGAGGTATAATATATGTTACGAATAACTTGCTACATATGGGGGCCCCCTATCGTCCTGGGTCCGGTATAGTCGTAACCGTAGTCCCCCCTGTCGCCGGGCCTGGTCATTGTTGACCTTATGTTTAATTTTGAACCGAATCTTTTTGCGGTTACTCTGGGGTAACGGGAATTTTTCACAAATATTACGCCCTCGTTCGGATGAGAGGTTAAATGGAGGTCCCGTGTGTGAGTGTTGTCACGCACGTTAAAGATCCTTACCTTGCCTGGAACGGCAAGGGTTCGGCAAAATTCTAAATTTCCAGGCAACAAAAAGCTCGCCTACTGGCCAATGTAGTACCTTCGGGTGAAGCATTGGAAATGTAAATGAACGGTAACGGGAATTGTTAGAAATAATGGTACGGTACCAGTAACACAATCAAAGTTTGAACAAATTGTATTAAATCTCAATATTAGTAAATCAGCTAATTTTCTAATTGCCTTAATTTGTATAATCTCATTTTTAAAAACCGACACTAAATTTTTTAATTCTATAGGAAATTTCGGAGAAATATCACCATCGTATTTTCAGAGGGACTTCCAGAACACTCTAATAATTCATTTTCAGAAAAAGAAATTAGGATTAGAGGCTGTTAAATAAGTTATTTATTCTATATAAACCTTGTAATATATTATTTATTTCTCCGCGCACCATGTCACAAACTTTAAAGAACACATTGAACCGAAAATGCTCTTCATCACTGTCGAAACGGTGATCAGTAGCCAGTTAGTCAAAGTGGCGCTTTGTTATTTTTCTTATTTTTTCGTTGTGAATTCACTGTTTATGCACCCTTTTGATGCTAACTGAACAACTTCTGCTTTTAGAATATCGTAACTAGACCGTAATGAACTTGGAGAATCTTATACTTTGGTTAAGCAATATACAGCTATCGAAATGTCCACATTTTTATTTTGTAATATTTTTGAAGCAATGTCTATTTGACCTAATACCTTTTTGATTATTACACATTTAAATAAAAACTCAAATGTAGTTTTTTTCTCAATTCCTTTGGCCTCAACTTGTTCCTCTCTTCTTTTGCTGCACAGGATAATCTAAATTCCAAGCTTTACTGCCAAAAGTGATGTGACTCTACTAGGACACCGAGTTGGATTCAACTGTTTCAAATGTAATTTGAATTCTCCTGTTAGAGACGACAATACGTCCTATCGAACCAAACTTTTTCCAAAATAGATATATATTTCTTCCAGAACTGTAAAAATGACTGGATATGAACCGAACATTGTACGGCATCATTAATGAAACTGTGTTCTACGCTGTGGACATAGTAAGCTTACGATTGTTTTTCTTCTATCAAATTTATAAGTTTCAAACAGAGGTTCACGATAACCACGAAATGTTAACGAATTTTATCTAATGTTAAAGTAATGTTAACTAATCGTTCTAAACTCTGAGCCCAGAAACAAGCTTTGTATAGAATTTTATTCACTATATCTTTGTAAGTAATCGTGTTATCCTTACATTTTTCATAAACATAGCATTCGGATAGATGTGACTCGGTCGCTTCTTCAACCTAAATTTTCTTTGACAACGATTTCCAATCCTTAATACCCCTCTGCATCAAGTATTTTGGAGAAACATAGCAACAGCCATATAACTAAACTACAAAGCGTTTGCTTTCTGTAACAGACTATCAAAAACTTTCTATTATTTTGAGCAGGGTCTCGTGGAAATAGACCGGCTGGGCGTGAAGACGGTGTCTTAATTATACAAACCTTCAAATCATGTGATAAAATTTGATTTTGAAAACAACCTCTATATATTGTTTATAAATTCGCCGGGATGGTGGTCGGAAGTTCGTTATCTGGTTTTAATTCGTGCATTAAACTGTAAACTTGGACCAACGTCAACTTCTCTGCATTCGAACTATCAAGCGTACTTATAGCGGTATCAAAATCAACATCTGGATCTATCTTAGTTACAGCGTTTAATGCTTTTGCAGAAAAAAGTTCCTAATTTTTAGAAGCCATTCTTTTGCACTCTTTTAATTGTTTAGCTTTGATGCCTTTATGACGCACCACTCGTAGAGCTTAACTTTTCATATTTCCATATTTCTATACTAAATATCACTATTTATATAATTTTAAACTATATATTTTACACAAACACTCTGCAAAGTATGACGATTGACGGTAGTAGAATGTTGATTGTTTTCGTATTTCCTAATATTTCGTCAAAATAAACCGTTAGACAAATGACAAACCTGTATTATTTTAGAACCAATAACCCTGCAATTCTTTCAAATGAAGGACAGTCCTATAAAACACAAACTCAGAGTAATGACATCGCCCTCATTATCTATTTACCTGTAGTAACTTGATCGTTGTCAGCAGTGTACGAAGGCGTAGAAGGGACATATTATTTAGCAAGTTTTTTTTTATTTAATTCCGAGATACTATCTCAGAATTAATTGTTATTTCTGAGTTGCTATCTCGGAATTAAATCGACCGCATTAGTACCGAGAAGCATCTCAGAATTAATTTGTATTTCCGAGTTACTATCTCGGAATTAATTCGACCGTATTAATTCCGAGTTACTATCTCAGAATTAATTATTATTTCCGAGTTAATATCTCGGAATTAAATCGACCGCATTAATTCCGAGATAGCATGTCAGAATTAATTTGTATTTCCGAGTTACTATCTCGGAATTAAATCGACCGTAATAATTCCGAGATACTATCTCAGAATCAATTATTATTTCCGAGTTACTATCTCGGAATTAAATCACCGCATTAATTCCGAGATACTATTTCAGGATTAATCCTGTGAGAAGTGATTTAGTTATAAATCTAAAGTTCCCGTAAGGTATGGTGTAGACACGGCAGTACTAAACCTAACCCTGATTGTGATTGTTAAAAATAGTAATTGCATGTATTATAGACGTTTTTTAGAAATACATACAAACAAGTCATACTTTAACGTGATGAACGTAGGTGACGTAAATTAAAAAGTTAACGGTGCCCAATAGTCTTTCTTCCAGGTATACAACAAAAATTATTTATAAACAACCTCTCTTTCAGCAATGGAGGATGAATTAGAAAAGTTTTTATTACAGAGAGGGTTGGATGAAGAAAAATTGAACGGAATGAAAAATGAAAAGGTAAATTTTATGTCACTGATGACTTAGGTTAATACTTTTAAATAAATAATAATCTATCTTTTATATAACTCAATGAAAAACGCCCAATCCTATTTTTCAAGTAAATTGTGATACATGTTTTATGATGGGGATAACTGTCAGTAACGCAATCTGAAGCAACCGAGACAAATTATTGCGTAGATTGTTATAAAAATTGTTGAAAAAAGTTATTAAAAAGTAATCATGCCTGTTGAATGCTTCTTATTGTGCTAGTGATGGATGTAATTTCAGTTTCAAGTATGATTTATCGTAGCAATGAAATTGGTAATATAACACATTAATAATAATTTAGGTGCATACCATAATTTCTATTCAAGTTAAAGATGTCAAAGTTAGAATTTTAACATTTTTTTTTGCTTTCGCAGTTTTTCACAAGTTACTAGTAATAGTTATACGGAACATATTGCTTCATAAATTATTCGAGTTTTGCGTGAACCTAAATTAAGGTACTAACTTCTAATAATAATAGTATTGACATTTCTTTCTATAGCAGCCATTCTTATAAAGTGCATAGTTTTAAAACAATCAATGTGGCTCTTTGTTTAAGTTAGGTTTTGTTTATACTTTTGTTGTTGTAGTCGAAAACAAGAGGCATCACAGTGTTAATTATGGTCACAATCACTAACCCATTACTATATTAAAAAAAGAGTTCTTTATTTCGAGTACTGGTCTTACACTAAATCTTTTTTCTAAATTGACTTTTCGACGATTCTACAAACGAGTGAAGACCAACTGAAAGAATTCATCCGCACGACGGGAGACCGAATTACAACAATCAACTTTTGTACAAAACAAACTCAAACCGTGCCTTTCAATACCAAAAACAGAACATTGAGTTTTATTGAAAAACTAAAGAAAAACCAAATACATAATGTAGGAGTCGGCAGTGCTCATGAAAAAGTAATTAAATCACACGAAGGACAAGAGAATGCTGTTAAAAAAAGGCTGCCCTTTTCAAGAACACAGAAAAATCAATATTGGCTAGCTCCTCGACGGAGTTCCCGTTAGACAAAGGAAGGAGGTGGAAGCCGAGAAGTCACAATGCCCAAAACTGCAAAAAAATAGACATTTTGAGCGAGGCTTTGGAACTGTTCTTTCCAGAAGGAATTTCCCCAGAAGGAAACATTGAAGAATTTTCATATGATCTCCTAGATTTCAAAGAACATACGTTTGATGATAATGTCAGTATTTCAACTTTATTCCAGGTAACTAAATTATCAAGTTTGAGATTTTATTTGGCAACATATAGACTGCAGGCTAAGCCAAAGGTTAAACTTGCAGCAGACGGAAAACACATGAAAAGAAAGCGAAAGAATCTTCGTAAATCGCCAAATAAAGCTAACGGTTTGACGTCGATTGTTGATCACTCGGAACAGAATGCTGATGATTCGAAAATTGATGTTAATAATTTGACCGCCAATTTTGATAAGATTCACAATGTTGATGCTTACTTAAATTTAAGTGCATTTTTTAGTTTTCGCTATTCATCTCTGGTTGTCGTAACTGATGATATTTATCAAGGTGATGTTGGCAGTATTAGTGAACCAACCGAAACTCGGCCTGCTCAACCAAGCACGGTTCAAAACTCACTCACAAAGTTAATGATACATCGAGGTCAGATCTTCGACGACCTGACGAACGAATTTTTGATAATAGGGAGTTTAACTTTATTTTCAACAATAGTTGAAATTGAATTTATTGGTTCCAATGGTATGCCTGAAGTCGCTGTGGATGGTGGGGGTGTATTGAAGGATGCTCCAAGTGAATATTGGGACACATTCTACAACAAATTTTGCAATGGAACGAATTGCAAAATTCCTGAAGTAAACCACTTTGTGAGAGAGGATAAATGGCAGGCAATTGCTAAAATTTTGTTGGTTGGTTATAAACAAACTCGATATTTTCCCAATAAACTACCATGCCCTTTTGTTCATTATGCTTTTTTTGGGGACTATAGTGGCGAGTTGTTGGATTCATACTTTCTTTATATATCCATGTATGATGCAGACTTTTTAAAAAATGCTCTTAATAACTTTGATGATGTTGGCAGTGAGGAATTGATAGAGGTCATGTGCAATGTTGAGTGTAAATCAATAGTTAATAAAACAAATATATGTTCTGTATTGCAGGATCTTGCGCACACTGAATTTATATTCAACCCATATTTACTTTAAAATGTTTTCAAAAAATACTTAACCAAAATCTTATGACTGGAGATGCATTGGATAGCATTTATGAAGATAAATCAGCGCCAAAAAAAATTACTGATATGTTGGAGACAAGTAAATACTTATTTGGATCGGTTTTCTCTTTATCTGCAACTTTTGACTAAAAACATTTTAGGTAACATCAACTTTCTTAGCACGAGGTTGGTGTATTAATTGAAATTAAAAATTCATATCTCCCTTATTGTGGGAATATTAAACCTGTTTGACGTTCATAAGTTTTCTCTAATTATAACCAAAATCTTTTGCTTCAACCCTTTCATGCAGTTCTATAAAGACTACATCCGCCTGTAGAGTGTTGACTTAGTGAAAGAGATTTTTTAAAATATAAAAGTACAGAAACAATACATCCTTATTATTGTACAATAATCATATATATCTCAAATAACGACGATATTTTTGATATTCTTCTACTGAAAAACTAACTTACAGAGTAATGTTTAACTACCGTTTAAGTACAACGAGAATAGTTTGATAAATGAACGTGCGTAATGCTATAATTTAATGTAAAGGTTGTAAGATAGTGTACACCTCAGTCCGAAAGTTAGGGTAAAGTTTAACCGCTTCATACGGATCGTTGGTATTTGCACGATTGTAGTCGTTTTCTGGCATGATATTTTTACACATGTTTGCTATATCTTCATCACAACGATTGCAAAATGTACATTCTACAGACAGACAACTTATTATGTTCGGTGAAATATTAACCCATATTAGCCCAAATTATTATTTTTATTTATAGATATTTTTTTCAAAAAATGTATTACTTTAGGCTTATGATAATATTATATTTTCTATAAACCTAGAGAAATTCTTATTAGTTTTTTCAAAATTCGCTGTTATCATATGGTAACTCTAGGCTTTTACAGATGCTAACTCAAGTATATTTAAGATTTTTTAATTATCCAATGAATCCTAAGAACTTTCATAACTATATAAAAATGAACATGTTTATCTATAAAGCAACAACAAAAAGACCAAATTATGAAATAAGAACTTATATATTTTTACTTGGAGTGATAGATCAAGCTGCAATCAACACGCAGGCCAACCTCACACATATTACACATTGTGCGACCACTTGAGGAACAACTTTCACCTGCACAACGCCGTCTTTTGTTATTTGAATTCGAACAAGGAGGTGCCCTTTTTCATCGCAACGAACATCATCAGCTATTCTGTTCAACGTGAGACTAGTTTTGGATATTGCTGGTCGACCAGGACCTTTAGGAGGTACTCCATATCGTTGTATGTGTGACATTACAATTTCGCGTCTAAAGTCGAGTTGACATAATGTTCCCTTCAGATTTTTTATGAATTATTCAGACATTGTTAAAGGAGACGTCAATAAGCTAGCTAAATACACACCACCACCACTTCTTGCTTCGCATGGAAATTCTATAACGGGAAACATTTTGGTCCATAAGATCCGTCCCACCCATCGCATTGTTATATTTACGAATGACGTCTGGCCTACTTAGGTGTGTATATTTGTCTAAGGGGAGATACACCATGGGAGGTAGACGCAACGGTGACCACATTATTATCCAGCCAATTTACAAAAAGTATACCACTATTTCGGTCAATTATTGAGGCAAAACCTCCTTTCCTAGCTTTCTTTAAAAATGCTTTTTTGGTCAATAGTGGGATTTCTTTAGGCATTCTGTTGACTCTCATGGTGCCGGTCGCCCCATATACATTTTCTTTCAAATAAAGCAATACATTTACACTTGTGAATAAATTGTCCAGGTAAAGTTGATATGGCATTTTCTTTTTTATTTTCTGGGAACTCAAGAATCTGAAGTAATGGTGCAGTAGCCTTTCCAAACCTCGCAGTATCTTCCTCATTTGAATTTGGGCCTTTGCCTTGGTATGGGTCAAAGTTAACAAGATATCCGAAGATTGTATTTAGCGACCACATTTTGAACCCAAATCGTATGGGTTTCCCCCGGATAAATTGTTTACAGCCATGATAGCCACAGTAACGTATCATGGACTCGTCGTAATTCATATTCTGCTCTGGAACAAAATTAGTTAAAAAATTATGTTTTAATTTATTCATAAGGGGACGTAGTTTCCACATTTTGTCAACGTTGTTGGGGTAGTTATTGTCAGCAAAATGCAAACATTGCATAATTTGAAAAAATGTGTTCCTCCTCATAGCATCCGCCACCATGTTGTTATGCATATCTTTTCTGGAATCCCAATAAAATCTTCTTCCTGGTAATTTATTATATCTACTTAGTATAAGGATGGCCAATGTACATTTTATCTCTTCCACAGTTAGCTTAGGAACATGCCAATTCCTAAAAGCTTCATATCTAGTTGATTTTTTGATCATAACAGAAATAATATCGTCGTTAAAAAAAAGTTCAAATAATTCCGCTGGTGACTTATTTGCGTAAGTAGAGTAATCTGAGTATGGAAAGACCCGACAGCAGTTAGTCTCAATGTCTCCTTTAATCCATATAAAAAATGTCTTTTTCTTTTTCTTCTTCCTTCTTGTTCTCTTGCTTTCATTTTGGTGTTCACCTCTCGAATTCTGACTTTCATTTATTGTTTCTCCTTCATAATTTTCAATTACTTCACAAAGTCCATTAATTCTTTCATTGTTTACTAAAATCAGTTCAGCTTGAGCCGCTAGCTGACGAGCCGGTAAGTGATTGATGTCACCATCATCATCTTCATCACCAGACTCTTCTTCAGTGAGGACGTAACTAGCCGGTGGTTCAATGTAAATAGCTTCAGCATCTAAATCTTCTTCATAGGCTATTTTGAGAGCTTCCTCTAAGGTTAAACCTCTCCTGTAATAAATAAAAATATATTGATATGCACTGAATAACAAAAAACATTTCGGTATACTGTATATCATATTCTAAAAGGAAATTCAAATTATTACCTATTGTTACTATAATGATAATTCACATCAAATTTACTCAAATAAGAACCCAATGGTAATTACAAAATTCTGAATACACACTGTGACAAAAACTGAAATATTATATTTACTATATAGAAACCTACATTTTGTTCAGTACTACAATCATTTTTGTTCACGTATCAAAAACCAATATAAAAAGTTAGTGTATTAGCTTAGCGTTACCATATGGTAACACGAACATATAATCTAACCTAAATTTCAATTCTAATTGCTAATTGTTTTAAATATGTTATAGCAAGATACATTGACATATTCCTTGCAATGTATAAAAGATTCAATGATAACTAAAAGCAATAAATTATTGTTTTAGTACTTACTCAAAACGAGGTTCCATGTTTTTACACACAACACGAACAACCACTTTTTAAACCAACAATACTCAGAACGCAATTTTAACAGACTAACCAAATAATTCAGGCACGTACTTTAGCCATTTGACATTAACTATCTGCTGCCATCTACTAGATTTTGCGTGAAGCTAGAAGTAAAGGTTGAGATACGTACAGTTGCAAAATCGCTACCATATGGTAACGCAGGGCTATTATGGATTAATCAAACAATTACATCCACCGTAAAGGTCTGGAGCCACAAACATCAGGATTGGTCGACCTACAGGTCTTGTGCAGTATTTAGTGCCCTGTATTTTATGTGTATTCCATTCGAAAACAATTTCATCCAGCTCATTCTGAAACATAACAAAAATTGGTTGTCATATTCACACTTTCATCGGAAAGGAGGTGGAGGGAGGTCGAATGATCAAATATAGACTATATACCTTACATGTAATTTTCCAATGCTCCACCCGCAGGTATTACATTGGCCAGGAAGTGAGTTCTTTTTTACCTGGAAAATTAGGAATTTTGCCGAACCCTTGCTGTTCCACGCAAGATTTTAGTAAACAATGAAAGAATTAATGGACTTTGTGAAGTAATTGAAAATTATGAAGAAGAAACAATAAATGAAAGTCAGAATTCAGGAGGTGAAAACCAAAATGAAAGCAAGAGAACAAGAAGGAAGAAGAAACAGGAAAAGAAAGAGACATTTTTTATATGGTTTAAAGGAGACATTGAGACTAACTGCTGTCCGGACTTTCCATGCTCAGATTATTCTACTTAAGGAAATAAGTCACCAGCGGAATTATTTGAACTTTTTTTTAACGACGATATTATTTCTGTTATGATCAAAGAATCAACTAGATATGTAGCTTTTCGGAATTGGCCTGATCCTAAGCTAACTGTAGAAGAGATAAAATGTACATTGGCCATCCTTATACTAAGTGGATATAATAAATTACCAGGAAGAAGATTTTATTGGGATTCCAGAAAAGATATGCATAACAACATGGTAGCGGATGCTATGAGGAAGAACAGATTTTTTTTAAATTATGGAATGTTTGCTTTTTGCTGACAATAACAACCCCAACCACGGTGATAAAATGTGGAAACTACGTCCCCTTATGAATAAATTAAAACATAATTTTTAATTAATTTTGTTCCAGAGCAGAATATGGATTACGACGAGTTCATGATACGTTACTAAGGCCATCATGGCTGTAAACAATTTATCCGGGGGAAACCCATACGATTTGGGTTCAAAATGTGGTCGCTAAATACAATCTCCGGATGTCTTGTTAACTTTGATCTATATCAAGGCAAAGGCCCAAACTCAAATGAGGAAGATGCTGCGCGGTTTGGAAAGACTACTGCACCAATACTTCAGATACTCAAGGAGCTACCAGAAAATAAAAACAAATTGCCATATCAACTTTACATGGACAATTTATTCACCAGTGTAAATGTATTGCTTCATTTGAAAGAAAATGGATATGGGACGACCGGCACCATGAGAGCCAACAGAATGTCAAAAGAAATCCTACCACCTGACAAAAAACATTTTCAAAGAAAGCTAGGAAAGAGGATTTTGCCTCAATAATTGACCGAAATAGTGGTATAATTTTTGTAAATTGGCTGGATAATAATGTGGTCACCGTTGCGTCTACCTCCCATGGTGTATTTCCCCTTAGGCAAATGAGGAGGTATTCACGGGCTGAGAAAAAATAAACATACGTAAGTAGGCCAGACGTCATTTATAAATACAACAATGGGATGTGTGGGACGGATCTTATGGACCAAAATGTTTTCCGTTATAGAATTTCCATGCGAAGCAATAAGTGGTGGTGGTGTGTATTTAGCTGGCTTATTGACGTCTTCATTAAAAAGTCTGGATAATTCATAAAAAATCTGAAGGAACATTATGTCAACTCGACTTTAGACGCGAAATTGTAATGTCACACATACAACGATATGGAGTACCTCCTAAAGGTCCTGGTCGACCAGCAATATCTAAAACTAGTCTCACGTTGAACAGAATAGCTGATGATGTTTGTTACGATGAAAAAGGGCACCTCCTTGTTCGAATTCAAAATAACAAAAGACGGCGTTGTGCAGGTGAAAGCTGCTCCTCAAGTGGCCGCACAATGTGTAATAAGTGTGAGGTTGGCCTGTATGTTGATTGCAAGTTGATCTATCACTCCAAGTAAAAATATATAAGTTCTTATTTCATAATTTGGTCCTTTTGTTGTTGCTTTATAGATAAACATGTTCATTTTTATATAGTTATAAAAGTTCTTAGGATTCATTGGATAACTAAAAAATCTTAAATATGCTTGAGTTAGCATCTGTAAAAGCCTAGAGTTACCATATGGTAACAGCGAATTTTGAAAAAACTAAAAAGAATTTCTATAGGTTTATAGAAAATATAATAATATCATAAGCCTAAAGTAATATAAGCGTTTTTCGTTTTCTAATTGCTACTCGCTCTGTGTCCAAAAGCTTCATGATCTCACGCACAGTGACGTGAGTTACTACAATGCCATGCTCAATGCATTTTAAATGTATCCATCGATACCCATGCATCTAACCATATTTAACCATCTGCTGTTGTATGAAATTAATGACATTTGACATACGTGAAAAGTTTTTGCGTCTGTCAAAACTTAGTTTCTTCAAAATGCGTTTTAGCTTTTTTGGATGCAGTCGAATGTTATGAACTTTTTCGATTAAGGTTATAATATCCTTTTGCTGGAAAGCAAGATTGAAGTACTCCACCACTAGCTTTTCTATTGTAACCATTCCTGAGAAATATTGAACGGTATAAATTAGCATGACAGTTTGATATTGAAAATGTAGTTTAAGAAATATGTCGACTAAACAGTTCAAAATACATACCTAGATTTTTAAGTGCAAACCTAGTTACAAATACAGCTGGTAAGATATGTATACTACTACGTTTTCAATTACTAGGGGATTCAAAGTATTATGTACACATTTACGTATATGTACATATACCACGCAATAACAGAACAACAAAATAACTTTCAACATACACTAAAAAATGATACGACCAATTACGAACATCTTCCTTTTCTAAACAAGATATAATATAAAATAGACTCAGGGGTATGGACTTTTAATTACGGGTTTTTTTCGTGGGTTATTTAAAAACATGAAATGAAAAATTACTGGATTCCAGTCACGTAGTTTTATTTTCCACAATAATAAAGAAAAATGAATATCCTAGTAAACCCTTATACTCACTACTAAAAACAAAAACCTAAAAGGGTACAAAACAACCATGCTGCACCCCTCTTATTCTAGCTAAAATATTCTTAACTATTCAGGGTCAAAGACCGCACAAATGTAAAATAAACTTTGGTATTAATAATAATGCTAGCAACCACTTATCCTAAATAATGCTAATATTAGGAACTCAAATTTTACGCGCCAATACTATTTCACTTTCACGCGCCCTTGAAGTTTATTAATATAATTCTTCCCTTAAGTTCCGCGGTCCGATAACATCGGCGAAGTAAAATATAACCCCAAACATAAATAAAATAATGTTAGATAGGGACTTCTTCCTGTACGAGGTTGCTCGTATACAAACGAATCACCATCCTACAGGGCAAACAACTATATTTTCACAAACACGTGATGGTTGAAAGCAGTACTGGATAATATTTGTAACCAGATTACCACTATCTACAAACCGTGAATTCTAATATTTCTTCATAACAAAAAGTTGGAGCATGATTTTAATACTGTAAATTAATACGATACCTACAGATTCTACTCTGTTTTGAATCCAAACTTAGCACGGCGTCACTTTTTCAGTTATTCTGTAAGCTTTAATTTATAAAGCATCACCTTTACAACGGAATCACATTAAATTCTCAACGCGAATATAAACATAAAATAATCACCTAAAAACCTTGTTTCTTAATGAATATTTCGCCTGACATCTCACCCAGCCGACCGTTCAGGCGCAACTAACTGATTACGTATCTGCTCGTAACCCTCGTTCGCACCCCAGGATGCGCAAAAACATACGTAACGAACTTAGATATAACTTACTTACTAGAACACAACATTGTCGTACGCAACCTATTCCTGTCTATCATACGAGAGTGCCTAACCTTACTTGCGGTCCCAAAATGACATTGATTACAATGTTCTTTCAGGATAATTGGAATTATTAAATATCTGGAATGCACATCCGAGGACCTTTGTTGGCTCTCCGAAATCCCCGCTTAAAACGTATTCCTCCATTCACAACGTACCAACCGTCTATGCGCTTCTTAACCCCCTCCTTTTTACTAAGCTCTGCCTTAACTGCCATCCATAAAGCGTCCTTAGACTGCCCCATTTGTATACTCTGGACACTTTTTTTAACAATCTTCTTTAAATCCGGACATTGCATAACAAAGATATGGATGTTTTATTATCTGGAGCTTCCATAATACTCTCCCCTTTCGAAACTATTGGAAATCGGGACAACGAATCGGCAATAACATTTTCCGACCCCTTACAATATTGGATATTAAACGATTATTCCTGGATCTGTCTCCTTACTTCCTCCTTATAAACGTGAGGCACCGGTTGTTCCGAAAATACATCACTATAGTCCTCAATCAACCTAAACAACTGCTCCTTTTTATTTTGATCAAATCTTTCTGCTTTTCGGACCACTTCCCAAATATCTTCGTCCGAATATCTATACCCTTTTCCATTCCTCCCTATATCCTCCCTGTCTATCCATACCTCATACACTCCTGCTTTTAAATCTTTCCTAATACACGCTTTATTCAATTTTATCCTACATTCCTTCCCCTCAAATTCGCCCGTTAACAAAAATTTTTCAAAATCTATACGGACCGCAAATTTCGTCATCCAATCGCAACCCAATATCAATTCTCTAATTAATCTTGGAACTACAATACACGCAAATCCGAACCCTACTCCATTAATTTCAAAATCTAAATAAACCTGTTGTTTTACTATTTGACCCTTGCCTTGTAATGCTCCATAAACCGTTACACCAGAAGCAGACAATATTGACTCAGAAATTTAATTTCATTTTGTTTATACTGCAATTTGTTAACATTAAAATTAACATTATTTTCAATTGCACGTTCTACTATTTGTTTTAAGTCTATCATGTTCTTCCTCAGCTGCAGTTGCAAGCAATATATCATCAAAATAGATTAATATATTATTTGGAGCTATGTCCTCAAAATATTCTTCATTTAATTTAGTAAATACCTCTGGCGCACATGAAAAGCCAAAAGGAAGTCTATTAAATTTATAGCGTCCAAATGGAGTACTAAAACAACACAAATCTGTAGACTCTTCCTCTAATTGTACCTATATACCAAAAGCCTTGTTTTATATCTAAACAAATATAAAAAATTTTATTTACCAATTTCTCCCTATCTTTTTCAATTTTGGGAATTAAATAATAATCTCTTTTTATCACTTTATGTAATTCGCTGGAATCTAAACAGATACGCAGACTTTTGTCATTCTTTTCAACGATAACTAGATTGCTAGCCCAATTTTTTTAGTTCATCAACTTTAGAAATTATTTTACTTTTAACTAACGTATCTAATTCTAATTTAAGTTCATTACTTAAAGTTTGTGGAAGTTTTGTAAGAGGTTTTGTAGTGCCTTGCGCATTAGTATCGATTTTTATTTTATATTTATCAGAGTAGAGTATTAATTACAACGCACTTATTAATTAACTGTAAAAGTTCACATGCTTCCAACCCTAACAATGGTGTATTATTACAATCGACTACTAAAAATTCAATTTCTAAATTTTTATCACCCACATTACATAATAACCATATTTTCCCTAACGGCTTAATACGATAACTCCCACATGTGTCGATAATACACAAATTTTTTGTACCTACCCAATCAGAATTATTTCCAAATATCTGCTCGTTGACAAGTACTAAGTTGGGTAAAAACATGGTCTTCTTTACTGCGCGCAGTATTTAAAATTTGTTCCGCTGCTGAAATTTCGGCACACAAATACAGCTGCTTATCTTTGTTCCTCGTTAATTTTCCACAAATTAAGCACTTCGACGGTTTATTTACTTCTGCAGGTGTCCTTGATGACGAACGAGATTTTCGAGAACGTAGCCCTACGCTTGCTTCGGAAGTTGAAGCAGACTCTTCTTTTTCCTCTTCTTTACACAACGCAATTTCTCGACGCCGTATTTTCTCTTCACTTAAATAGGTAGCTAAACAGTCTTGGTGCCATGAAAAGTTTTGTCTTGTGGAGTCTGGATTATACAGTTTTGAAAACTTTTCACTAATGTTGTCTTTTCTTCTATCTGCTGCTTTTGTAATATTAAGCAGCGTGCTTGACCTTGGTTCTTTAACTAAATCATTTGGTTTATCACAAAATAAACAAAACTGTTCGTTTCGTCTTTTTCTTTTCAAATTAATCACTTCCAGCGACATTTCTAATGTTTTCAATACAGCACAGTTTAAACAGACACTCAAAAATAACGAAAATCAAATTATTTTATGCGTATACAACTAACACGACTTAATAACAAAACGTTTAAACGCCGATAAATGCAGAAACACACTGAATACCTAAGCGCGCTATGCTTACTGTTGTCGCGAAGAGGGGATGTAAAGGGAGCAGGAAGGGACCATCATAGCTGGTGGCAAGATGTGTTTTGTCATTGTTTGGGGTTTCAGGTATAAGAATCCGACCATAGTTGCCGGTCCTCACATTTTGTATACTCAACTACCTATAGCGCCTGCACTATTAGTCATACATTCGGTCTGCTAAATAATATGAACCCTAATTTTGAACTGAAATATTATTTAATGGTTCGATTTCTCGAACATACTGCCCCCCGCTGAAGGCTTGGCTTCAACAAACAATTAATTCCTTAATTAAAAAAATTTTCCTTTGTTGTTTTTTTTTATAACTGAAAACTACTAACTAACTAGAGAAACGCAAAGTTGTGTATTAAACATAGTATCTAAATAACTACTCTACATAAACATTTTATTTAAACATTATCTATGGAGTTAAATTTCTTCATTAGGAAGTCGCCATAATTTTGTAATATTTCTGACAAATACTCCATTTTGAGTTTTAACCTTAACTGCTCGAACTTTATTATCTCGACCACATATTAATTCGATAACTTTAGCCAAAGGCCAATTAAGTGGACGGGTATGTTCTTCCTTGAGTAAAACGATGTCGTTTACCTTTAAATCCTTTGAAGGAGTAAGCCATTTTGGCCTATTCTAAAGTTGATTCAAATACTCCTTTACCCACCTTTTCCAAAAATTTTGTTGCACACGAGTGCATTTTTGATATCGTGTTAAACGATTTTCAGAAGTTTCTGATAAATCCTTTTCAGGAAATGCCATAAGGCTACCACCGATTAGGAAATGTCCTAGCGTCAGACAATTAAGATCGTTTGAATCACTGGAAAGAGGTTGAAGAGGTCTTGAATTTAAAACCGCTTCGATTTGGGCTAAGATTGTAGTAAATTCCCCAAACGTGAACCGCGACTCTCCTACAATACGCATTAAATGAAATTTTGTACTTTTTATAGCTGCTTCCCACAGACCTCCCCAGTACGGACTTTTAGGAAGAATGAATTTCCATTCTACTTCCCTAGCTGCTAAGAAATTTTCTACCGAATCAATGTATGCCCTTTTTTTGAAAAAATCGGAAACTTCTTTCAATTGGTTTTTTGAACCTAAGAAATTAGTAGCATTGTCGCTATAAATAATTGGGGATTGCCTCTTCTAGAAATGAATCTTTTTAGGGTTAAAATGAAAGCGTCTGTGGACAGGTTAGATACTAATTTTATATGCACTGCTTTAGAAATCATGCAAATGAACACTGCAATATAGCATTTTGTCAAAGGAGCTCTTCTTAAGTTTGAACTTTTTACAAAAAATGGGCCACCGAAATCCACACCGACTTTGGAAAATGGCCTGGCAGGTTGTAATCTGTCGCGAGGTAAATCGGACATTATTTGTTCACATGTTTTAGCCTTAAATCGATAGCAAACTAAACAGTTTCGGATTATTCTTTTTATTTCTGTAAGACCCTTTAGGGGCCAGTATTTTAAGCGAACGTTCGACAAAATGGTTTGCGCACCAGCGTGTCATAATCTTAAATGTTTATAATTAATTATCATGTTGGTTACGAAATTCTTTGAGGGTAGCAGAATTGGGTGTTTTTGGTCGTAGGGTAAATCTGAGTAAGACAACCTACCTCCTACACGAAGAATACCATTATTATCAAGAAACGGTGACAAATGTAATAATGCCTTATTTGCAATTATTTTATTAGATTGTAGTTCTGAAATCTCTCTAGAAAAGGACTGTTGCTGTATAATCTTAATTATGAGAAGTTCAGCTCTTTGGAGTTCCTCTACCTTTAAGGAACCAGAATAAATTTTCGATTTGTTTTGTAGGTTATTTACAAATCTTAGACAGTAGGCTATCACTCTTGTTAGTTTAATAATTGAAGAAAATTTAAAGATAATGACTTTCCAAAAGTTTGAACAAGTGTCTTGTTTAGTGTTATATAAAACAGTTTTAATGTTTCTTTCTTCTGGAACATTGCACACGCGGATTTCTTTACAGTCAAACTCGTCTAAGTTTAACTCTGAATTTTTTAGAAATTGTGGCCTTTGCCACCAAAGAACAGATTTTATTATTTCCTGTGGGGTCATTCCCCTCGAAAGAAAATCAGCAGGATTATTTTCGCTCTTAATATGACGCCACCGACAGTTTGACGTTATTCGTTGAATTTCTGAAACTCTATTGGAAACGAAAATTGACCACCTAGAAGGATGTGCGTTTAGCCAGCACAGTACAATTTGGGAATCGGTCCACAAATTGATGGTAGAAATATTTAATTTATCTCTATAAATCGACAGTATTTTTCTTGTTAAATTTGCTAGTAGCAACGCACCACACAGCTCAAGGCGAGGTAAAGTAGTAGTTTTTACCGGAGCAACACGACTTTTTGAAGTTATGAGGTTATATGACACGTAATTATTTTTGTAAATAGCACGTACATAAACTGCAGCACCATACGCCTTCAAACTAGCGTCACAAAATCCACGTATTTCAATTTTGCTTATTTCGTCTTTAAGGAATAGCAACCTCGGAATTTTTAGCCTTGAAAGTATGTGAATGTTCTCTGTGAATTCTAACCACTGATGTGAAAGTTCACTAGTCAAATTTTCATCCCAATTTATCTTAGAGAGCCAAATTTTTTGCATTAGAATCTTTGCTATGACTATGACGGGAGAAATTAATCCCAATGGATCAAACATTTGCGCTATTTGAGACAACACTGTACGTTTAGTTATTGAGTGTTCCCTTGAAATTTTTGGAAGTGAAACTGAAAATTGATCCGAATTTGGATCCCAAGAAATACCTAAAACTTTATTAGAAGTGTGATCAACGTTGATCTCTACATGATCTTGAGAAATATTTTGTATAACCTGTTTGGGAAATTGAAAATCGTTAGAACACCATTTATGCATATGAAAATCCGCTGAATTTAGAAGCTCTTTCAATTGTTTGTACATTTCTGTTAAATTGTCTAGTGAATTACTACCACATAAAATGTCATCAACATAGCACTGCGAAAGGAGTGCATCTGATGCGAGAGGATATTTTTCTTTATTTTGAAATGCTAGTTCATTTAAAATACGGGTCGCTAAATATGGAGCGCTATTTGTACCATATGTTACCGTTAGAAGTTCTAAGCACTTCAACGGTTCTTGTGGAGTGTTGCGCTACAGAATATTCTGGAGAAACGTTTGAGAAGGATTGATTCGGATCATTCTGTACATTTTTTGTATGTCACAGGTTAAAACAAACATAAAGGTTCGGAAACGACATAGTATGTCAAATAATTCTGGTTGGACAGAAAACCCTTTAAACATTATATCATTAACGAAACACCTGTGGAAGTTTTCATACTTGCATCGAAGACGACGCGCAATTTTGTTGTGCAACTATCTTCTCTTAATACACAATGGTGGGGAAGAAAATATTTGTTTTCATTGATCTCATTTTTGAAGGATAATGGAATATATCTAGCATGATTTAGTGAAACATACTCATCTATAAAGGCCTTATACTGCTTAAACAAATCAGCATTTTTTTCAAAACGTTTTTCTAAGTTTAAAACCTCTTTTTTGCCAATAAATAAAAATTGCCTAACTTTAAATGTTCTCTACAATTTTTTAATAGTAAATTTACTTGAAACGAACCATCTGTCAATCTTTTAGTACTTTCAAGAAATATTTTTTCAGTTAACTGTTCATCCGGAGTACGAATTTTAGTTTGGTTTGGAACTTCTTCTATTTCCCAGAATTTTTGCAACATGTCATTAGGAATGACATCTTGTATAAAGAAACAATTAGTCACCATGGAATTATTTTGCTTAGCCATATGTAATATGGCTTCTTGAGGAATTGGACCACCTACAATATAGCCTAAATTAGTTTTAATTAAACTAAGGAAATTTCTTTGAAGTCTTATTATACCGCCAGTAACTAGACTATAATAGATGTCTGCTCCTAAGAGAAGATCAATTTTTGAAGGAATATGAAAAGTAGGGTCCGCTAACTGAATATTTTGTGGAATTAGAATTTTGTCTCTATTCAACAACAACTGCGGTAAATTGTGTGAAATTCTTTTAAGTACAGAACACGTAATATTGAAACTTGTATTTGTCTTTACATTTGATAGAATATTTATGTTCACTATTTTGTTAGATTTTGTAGCTATACCATTAATACCGTTTATTTGAATGCCTCTTTTTTGGGGACTATATTTCAGTTGTTGTACAGCATCTTTAGTAATCATAAATGTGGTACTGCAAGAATCTAAGACAGCCCTTAGTTGAAAAGGGCAACCAACTACATCCAATACTGTCACCATAGCCGTAGCTAACAGTGCTTCACCACTAGAGGAAAAGGTTGAAAGAACGACATTTTCTTGGGTAGAGTTTCCAGCGGTGTGATCGTTGGAGGAAGTACCGTTACCGTCCGATTTCGAGGAACGGGAAATTTCAGTATCGTTTTGTATTCGTTTAGAAAAACCGGAAGAATTGGAAAAACTAGCATTTTGATTTCTTTGATTCGCTTGTTCACTGTCAATTTGAGACCTTGTTTAAACCCTTGTTATGAAAATTTTTATTCCATCTCTCTTCATGTAATAGAGTGTGATGTGTACCTTGACATTTAGAACAACCATGGAACTACATTCATACGTGTAATGATTATATGCCAGACAATTAAAGCACAGTTTATTTGTCTTAACAAAATTTCCTTTTTCTTGATAAGAGAGACCACCAAATTTTGTACATTTATAGATTGTATGATTATTTAAATTACAGAATAAACATTTTTCCTTACTACAACCTGTATATTTCGATTTATTAAAATCATTAGAATGAGAATTTGCACGTTCACTTTGTGAATTTTGTGACATATGCACATAATGGGAACCTTTTTGATTGTGGGGCCTTTTTTGACATTGACCTAAATCAGGAAAATTTGAACGTTCTAACACCGAACATCTTTGCTCTAAAAATTTAAAGAACTGGTCTAATTTAGGCCTTGAATTGGGAGGAATATCAAAATCAAATGCTTTTCTCGTTTGACTGTCTAATTTTTGGGAAAAGATGTACACTAGTATCAAATCCCAATCTTTAACATTTACTTTCAAATTTTTTAACCCTTCTAAGTTTTGTTTTAAAAAGGCAATAAAAGTTCTAAGGGAACCTGCATCAGTTTTACTTAAGGAATTTACATCCAACAAGTTTTTTATATGAGCATAGATTATGTTCAATTGATTCTCATATCTACTCTTTAATGAATCCAAAGCTACTTTGAAGTTATCACTAGTTAATTGTAGATTAGCAATTAGACTCAGGGGCTCGTCTACTAAATAGGATTTGAGATAGATTAATTTTTCCACGTCAGTTAACAGTAGTGGGGTAAGACCGCTCTGAATTCAAAACGTGCCCACACGTATTTTACATATGTAAAATACACGTGCACTGTCTTGTATTCAGACCGGCCTTATATACTTTCAATGTAAAATAGTTGTGAAAACATGAATTCAGATTATATACTTTCAAATGTAAAATACTTGTGGGCACGTTTTGAAGTCAGACCGGCTTTAGATTACTTTCAATGGAACATACTTCAAAACACACGTATGTTGAAAAACGTAAGTGCAGAGAAAATGTGTGTAGCTGTTTTGAATTCGGTTTTCTAGCGAGAAGTTACACGTGCACCGTTTTGAATTCAGACCGGCCTTATATACTTTCAATATAAAATACGCGTGGGCACGTTTTGAAGTCAGACCGGCTTTATATTACTTTCAATGGAACATACATACTTCAAAACACACGTATGTTGAAAAATGTAAGTGCAGAGAAAATGTGTAGCTGTTTTGAATTTGGTTTTCTAGCGAGAAGTTATAAAGTATGCCAGATGCAAAATATCGCATTCAAGTCAATTGTGTTTAATTAAGGTGGATTCTGATTTATGTTTTTTACTTATGTCTAGAGGCTGCAAATACACATGGGCCGGTTTCAATTCAAAATGTGTGTTCACTCTTGTGATAGGTTGAAAAGTAGGTTGGCAAAGTACGCAGATGGTGGTAATCTGCTATATAAGGAGATTGCTCCTAATATTAATTTAATTAGTCGAAGAAACGCAATATGGATTTTAATACTCTTAATAAAACCACATATCACAAACCTTATGTAAATTCAAAAGATCTTGTAGTGAATAAGAGGTTTGAAGTTTTAAAAGTGGAAACAGTCAATACAAAATATGGAGAAAGAGTATTAGTGGAAATAGAAGAGTTCAAGAGTATATTGCCATTGAGATATTTTGAATACCTTCAAGCACATGGAGTGAAACAATTAAATAAAAGTATTGGCTCCAACAAACACGTATACATAACTATTAAGGGATCGATCGGTCTAACTGTCAACATAGAATTTTCAGAATAATATGTCACTAATCTAAGAAATTAGTTTATTATTATAATAATATACGTCTTGTTGTTTACTGTTTATTTTATTATAACACATCTAAGTCGATTGTATAAAGAATGATGTATTTAATTAAAGTGGGATTCTGATTTAGGTGTGTTTTACTTTGAGGTTAATACCTTGTTTAGAGAAAGTCTTGTTTCAAAAGAGAAACTTTTATAAAATACATTTTTTATTTACAGTTAAAATCGAACTATTTATAAATGAAAAAGTATTTATTAACTCCCGTTCTTGAAGTATCTGCTGCTCCCTCGCAGCCAGTTCCTCTCTTTTTTTCTTTATTATTTCTAGCTCCAAATCTAGACGACGCAGTAGCTTCTCTCCACGCTTTTTAAATGCGTTAAGCAACTCTACTGTGTCATCTTCGTAGGATTTGTCATCTTCACAGCAAACAGCCATATTAGATTCTGTACATAACTTTTTCATAGCCAACATGTTTTTGCCGGATCTGTGAGCATAACATAAAAGATTATTGTAGGTTCACCTTTTCTTTTGTATACTACCTGATGTTTCTGAGAGGATCAGAATGTGCCAACCATCCAACAATAGCCTCAGAATTCCCAGAATGGTTTTTTGATCCTAATCTTATGTAACTTATAAATTAGTAGTGTTTTAAAATTACGTCACTATCAAAAATAGCAGCAGTGTCAAGTTGAGGTGAAGAACCAAAAACTTCTTTAATCAAATCAGAATGTAATATAAATTGTTCTAGAACTTTTACGTTAGTACTGCTACCATTTTTGATCGATGATAAGTTACTCATTTTTTTTAAAGTTGCTAGTAGTAGTAACTAATAATTATACAAGAGATCTGATTGAATACTGTTGGTAAAATCTACATGAAGTATTTATATTAAATAATAAACTGACCTGTTAATAAAAATTAAAAATTTGCATCGTTTTCTGAAAAAATTGCAAATGTTATATATATTCAGCTCTGTAATCTATTCTAATGAAATAAAAAAACAGTATGCAAGCAAATATAATTATGCCTCAGCAGAAATAATGAATTGGATTCAGTGTCTGAAAAAAATTGCAACCAAGGCACATAGTAAAAAACCTAAATTAGTTTTATTTCGTTCAAAATAATGCAATGCAAATGCCCCTTAACTAATACAGTAATATAGAATAAGTAATAAGTGCAAAAACCGCATTTTCTTTGCACACAAACTCGTTTTTTCTTGTATTTAAATCTCTGAATATATATATATATATATATATATATATATATATATATATATATATATAATTATGCCTCAGCAATGAAGGCACATAGTAAAAAATAAAAAACCTAAATTAGATTAATTTTGTTTAAAATAATGCAATGCAAATGACCCTTAACTAGTAATATATAGAATAAACTTTAGATTACTGCTGGCATAATTTATTTTTCAGTAAAACTTAACAAAATTGACTTTATATGCATATATAGGTATGTAGTAATTGCGGTTTACATGATTCATGCTGCATAATGAAATTCTTTAATTCTCTCAAGCTACTGCACGATGTTAATTGTATTATGATAAAAACTGCAGAATGTTTTTTTAATACTGGTTTGTAAAAAAACCATGAGTGTGTGTAAATTATTAAACAACATTGGCAGTTTAATTTGAGACATTTTTCTGAAAAATTTTTATATATAATCATAAAAATAGCGCTGTAATGCTAGCGTATTTTCTGTACACACAGCATAAATCAAAGGTCGTATAAAAACATTTTTATTACTATACTGCGAGCAAGCAAATTTTTTTCCGTAAACGCAGCTGAATAAAAATGATGCGAGGTTGTTGTTATTGGAAATTAAAATTAAAAAAATTATCTTGAATAAAACGTAAATCAAGGTGATTTTTTTTAACAATTGCATTTAAAGCAATTTGCTATGCAATTATTTTGATTGTATGCTAATTCTTTTACAGTTGTTTTGCTTACGTCAGATGATATTTTTGTATAAATAGTAAATAAAGCTCTACATATATTAAGTAGTGTAGTGATTTGTATAGAATCATGAATTCTGAAACGGTGGCCGAGATTAGTAGCGCTATTTTGAAATTAACTGTAAAATGCGTGAATCTAATCAAATCAGTCGATGAAATAACAAAACACATTATAATTATCAAAGCAAATATTAGTATATTGAAGCTTGCTATTAGAAATAAGGTATACGAAGACAATCGTCAGGAAAATCCTAGTAGGCTGGAATCTAATTTGGCACATCTTAAAAGTTACCTTGTACGATTGAGGCACTTGAAACGCTCTTTGGAATATCAAGGTAAAGGTATTGATGCAACGCTTTCTAGAGGTCATATTCGAAAAAATTTGATTTGGCATGATGTACAATCATGTTTTGGAAGTCGAATAATTACGGGACTTATTACCAATTTAAGTTATAGAGATCCTCTAGTGTACTTAGACAAGGCGTTCGCTAGTTTTAAACGCAAGATTGTTGCTTGCTTAAAAAAGTCAATGTTGAAAGTTAATGTAATATTGTCCGCTAACTTTGTTAAGCCTACAACTGGTGAAATAGATTTGAAGACGTTTTCTACTGCAAATCGTCACATCGATATAAACACCAATCTCAAGGGGTGGTATAAGGAGAACGTATTGGACAAGATTTCGAAGCGATTGGGGGAATTTAGTGAAAAAGATTCTGGTTGGGCAATCCAAGAAGTTTTACACTTGAAGGTAAATATAAACAATCATGATCCGCTTAAAAGGGGGTGTTCAACGTTTGTTCCGGTTCCAGACTTTATAGCAAAAAAATGACCTGTGGTAAATGTAATAAATAACGACCAATATTGCATTCTTTGGGCGTTGGTTTCCGCTTTATATCCTGCTAAACAAAATAGTCAGAGAATATCTAGCTATCCACATTTTGATACAGTATTACGCTTCAATTCAGTTTCCAATCGCATTAAAAGACATAAAAAAAATTGAGAAGCTTAACAATCTCGCAATTAACCTATATTGTATAGAAAATACTAAAATACTGCCATTTTGTTTAAGTGAAAATTTTAAAAAAATAGAATCTATTAATCTGTTGGTTTTAAATAATGGTTCTTTACAATATTCTCGTCCGACAAATGCTAATGAGAATCACTTTCATTTTACTTGGATTAAGGATATGTCAAAATTATTTGCAAAACAGTTGTCTTCACATCGGCATAGAAATTTTTTTTGTTATAGATGTTTAAATAATTTTAGTGCAGCAGCATTACTTAAGCACCATTCGAATTATTGCGAAAAACAGAATACTTGCTCAATAAGATTACCCGAAGAATCCGAAAAGTATCTAACATTTAAACATTTCCACTTCCAAGAAAAAGTATCATTTGTAGTTTATGCAGATCTCGAATGTATATTAGAACCATGCAATGAGCCGGAGGTAATATTAAACACAGTCCGTTACCAAAGGCATATACCCTTTAGTGTAGCGTACTATTTGAAATGCTCGTATGATAATAAATATTCCAAATTTCAATTGTATCGCGGAAAGGATTGTATAGAATGGTTTGTTGCTCAATTGAAACTGATTTCAGAAACGACGAATAAAATTTTCTGTAACCCAAAACCTATGAATCCTTTAACAGAAGAACAAAAGTCAGCATTCAAATTTGCCCTTCACTATCACATTTGCAATAAACCTTTTAGTATAGATGATATTAGAGTTCGCGATCACTGCTACTTTACAGGTGAATTTTGAGGAGCGGCTCATCAAGATTGCAACATCAATTATCATAATTCTTATATGATACCAGTAGTTTTTCATAACTTATCAGGCTACGATTCGCATTTCATTATTAAAAAAATCTCGTTAGAAATTTCAGTTTCGTTAAGCATTCTACCAATAAATAAGGAAAAATACATATCTTTTACAAAATATGTAAAAGGTACGAAAGTTAGTTTTAGATTTATCGATTCATTCAGGTTTATGGCATTTAGCATCGAATAATTAGCTTCCTACTTAGATGATAATAAAAAATCCATCACCAGGGAAAATTGTAACACTGATAATGAGTTTCGGTTACTTACGCGTAAAGGCATATTTCCCTATGATTACATTAACTCTTGGGATAGGCTCAATGAAACCGATTTACCCTGTAAAACAGCATTCCTTAATCGTTTGCGCAATGAAGAAGTCTCAGATGAAGACTACAATCATGCTAAACACGTTTGGCAAACATTTAATATAAAAACACTAGGGGACTATTCAGACCTATATTTAAAAACAGATGTACTGCTCTTGACTGATATATTTGAAAACTTTAGAAAAACTTGCATGTTCACGTATAAGTTAGATCCACTTCACTACTTTACGGCTTCTGGTTTAGCTCTAGATGCAATGTTAAATACGACGAATGTTAAACTCGAGTTGCTTACTGATATTGAAAAAATAATGTTTTTAGATCGGGGAATTCGTGGTGGTGTTTCTCAATGTTCGAATAGATATGCCAAAGCAATTAACAAATATATGAATGCAGGTTATGATCCGAATTTCGATTCTAAATATTTAATGTATTTTGATGTTAATAATTTATATGGGGCTGCAATGTCTGAATATCTTCCATATGGAGAATTTGAGTTTTTAGATGGCACCAGTCCAGATATAGTACGTTTAGACATACTTAATATTCCCGATGATTCTGATGTAGGATATATTTTCGAATGCTATTTTCACTACCCAGTATCTTTACATGAAATTCACAGTGACTTACCTTTGGCGCCTGAACATATGATACCACCAGTACCTTCTAATAAATCAAACTTAAAGAAATTACTTACAACTTTATATCCAAAACTCAACTATATTATTCACTACAAGAATTTAAAATGTATTTAAGCTACGGTTTAGAACTGAAAAGATTCATAAGGTTCTTCGGTTTAAACAAGCCCTTGGTTAAAAGAATACATTGATTTGAATACGAAATTAAGACAACAGTCAAAAACAGTTTCGATATATGCTTTTATAAAATATGATAAATTCGGTTTATGGAAAATGATGGAAAACGTACGGAAGAGGAAAGATGTGAAATTAGTGACCGAATGGGAAGGACGGTTTGGAGCTCGTAGTTACATAGCGATACCTAATTTTCACAGTTGCACTGTGTTAGACAAAGATCTGGTCTTAATAGAAATGAATAAATTAGAGGTTTATTTAAACAAACCCATTTATGTAGGTTTCTCTATTCTAGATATTTCAAAAACCTATTTATATGAATTTCACTATAATTATATAAAATTGCAATTTGCTAATAAAGCAAAGCTGCTGTACACAGATACGGATAGTTTGATATACGAGTTTAGCGTTGAAGATATTTACTCTTATATCAAACAAGATATTCATAGATTTGATACTTCCGATTACGACCCTCATAACAAATATCATATCCCATTATCAAATAAAAAGGTTCCTGGTATTATGAAAGATGAAAACAATGGTGATATTATGCTAGAGTTTGTAGGGCTTAGATCTAAAATGTACACTTACCGAGTTCAGGATAGGATAATAAAAAAGTCAAAGGGATCTTCCTTAGCAAGTATTAAGCAAATTTCTTTTGATGATTATAAGAATGCTTTGTTTTATAAACAGACTGTACAGAAACAGCAATGTTTAATTAGATCAGTCAAACATGATGTGTTTACTATTAAACAAAACAAAATTGTTCTTAATCCAAGTGATGATAAAAGAATTCTTAGTACCTCAACCACTGATACTAAACCTTGGGGGTATAACTATACACTCAGAAATCACTTGTAAAGCTTCAACCACTGGCTCAAATAAGGAATGCAATTTATTTTATCCCGATTAACATATAATATTTTTTTAGTTATAAAAACTTCAGTGTTATGTTTATTCCTGCACACGTACACCGTTTTTTCTTTTTTGGATGTGTCTAAAAATAGGATACCTTTCAATCTGTCCGAGTTGAACTATATTAGTTTAAATGTATTGTAGAGAAAAAATTGTAGTAGTAACCGTTCTGTTAAAAAAAAATCCAGTTTATTAATAACATGCCAGTTAGTTTATTTGAGAAATGTATAACAAAACTTTTATTTAAAATTGTCAATGTTTATAGCTGTTTACTAAATCAGTTAATAATTCAAACATGTAAAAGATATTTAAGCAAAAAAATTATTATAATAACCCATTAACAATTAAACATTTGATATTGTAAAAACATGTAAAATAATAATAAATAAACTGTGATTGCTAAATGATTTATTGTTTTTTTCTTTTTTCATAATTTGTAAAGGTACAGTAATAATAATAATAAAGTAATTATAATATTCTTATGCTGTTTGAGAGTGGATTGTATTTGACTATCTTATCATGAAGTATAAGGCAATGACAAGATGTATTTGGCAAAACGTTTCTGCTAGTTTCAAATTCTAATCTAATATCGACAGTACCAGATTTTAACGCTTCGTTTTGTCTAGAACAATCTATGACTACCAATGGTGCAATACTTCGTAAATCTTCAGGATTAAAAAGTGGTTCATTTTCCTTTTCGTAGTATGATTGCTGAAACTGGGCATACATCTCATATAACAACGCAGTCTGTTTATTCTCGAACTTCAAATTTAAGTTATCGTACGAGAAAATTTCTGAATTTAAATAGAGTTTCATGTTGGTTAAATAGCAATGATCAAAACATCTGTAGTTGCTCATGTATCTATTTTTTCGGTTGGTTTGGAAACCAACAATCACAAATCTTTGTTTTTCTAATTGTGTTGTTGATTTAATGTTCCATGTATGACGTTGCGTTTCTTGTAGAAGTTGATATTCATGCAACTCCTATCCTCTAAACGGAATATGCAAATCCTGATTTTGTGCAACGCGTTCTATAAAATTAATTCATTGAGTATCATCAACGGCTACATGCGGCATTTTCCATAAAACTTTGTTTAAAACAACTTTTATTTCTTCATCGGGTGTAGGATTAATTATAGCATTAGTATCAAAACTAGAACGTAGTAAAACTAACTCATGACGGAGGTTTAAAATAATTTTTTTAAAATCTTCGCATAATCCGAGAACCATTGAAAGGTTTATTGCAACATTAAAATTCTCATTGGCATCAACTATTTGCGAATCATCCATAGGAAACCACCCAGCGTTTTGTAAATGTTTACTTTGATTGCTATTATATGAAACATATCCCTTCATTATAGACGTTAATCCAGGATTCCGAACACGATCTACAATGACACCACCAATCTCATATGTAATTTCATCAAAAAGCAGCAAAACCCCGTTATTTACAAACTTTGCTGTCTGAGACGGCGTTCCATCTGTTTTAATTAATTTGCCTTCTATGTACAGCATAGTCTTCGATGGTAAGGTGTATACATCTTGTTGTTGTATAGGGATTCGAATTTCATCATTATTGTTTAAAGATGTGTTAACATAAGGTTGATAAGTATGTTTTTCAATATTAACAATTGCATTGTCGAAGTAAACTTTTTCACGCACGTTCAGTATTTCACTATTCATTCTACTTTTTAATTAAATAAATGCAGTCCTAACGATTGTAGAAACTGCCGGCTTTGTGTTTTTAGCGGTTTTGAAACAATCAATCGAGTGTCAATTGCTTTGAAATTTCCAGCATTTATAGAAATTCTTGATATGTTGCGTGCATTATACTTAATACCCATGGCTATTGCAGATTTTTTTAAATGCAACCTTACAGTTAGCAGTTCTCCTCTGAAATTAACTAAATTTCCATCTTGATCTAACACTGTAACTATTATTTCATTTATTATACGTGACCTGATTAGTAGATATATAATCGTAGGTGGGCACTCGACAATTTTAAAACCTGCAGGTACTTGAGGAAAAAATCCATGTATTACATGGACTGGTTTACTATTTAAATAGGATCCACTTGCAATATTACAATCGATTAAAACTGCATTCACTTTACAAATGTTGATCGCGTAGTCTACTTGATGCGTGGCATATGCTAGCAATTTTCGCGGATTGAAACCGAGTAGAGAACCAATTGAATCCTTTTTGGTAAAATCCATATCTTCACTACATTTAATACTACATTTAAGTGTATTATTGTCAGCCGTAATTTCTATATACACTGGCGTCTTTCTAGCGCTTTGTGATTGTTCCATACGACCACGCCATCTTTTATCACCTAAAGCTTTTTGAAGATATTTATTAATTTCTCTAATCTCATAAGCACCTTCAGGTATTTCTATGAATTCTCCGTTAGATCCATAATAAAATTTATTATTTATTCCTTTTTCTATTACGTACTCCGAATCATTATCCAAGTTTATAGGCGGAATAAAAGTTGCTTGTTAAAACTGAAGTATTTCCCGTTAGAGTAAAAGTGTACGACAAGACAACTTCATACGCAGTTCTATGTAATACTTAGAAATTGTAAGCATAAATGACCGCAAAACACAGTACCGTACGATTGTTCTTGGTTAATGTTATAAAGAATTTTACATTTACCCCCGCTATTCAAATAACTTATTCAACTCTGTTGGCGGTCGCAGGTTTCCGTAGCTGTCATAGTAAATAGCGCTACTACCATACTTTTATAAGAGGTCCAATGCGTGCCTAAACCTTCTAGTCCGTCTAAATTAATTATACCACATTCTTTTAAATTAACTTTCTTGGGAAGATTGTTTGTCATGAACACTCCACGGAAATATGGTACTTCTAATTGCTTAACAAACTCTATTAATTCTACATTGCTTAGTGCTCGATTAGGTAAAAAACAAGTTGCGATTCTTTGAAGTTTTGCAGGCGCTAAAAAAAGACCAAAACCTTTTTTATAAGGTTTGATGTATATGCTGTTTCCGACTGCAATGTCCTCCATTACCTTGTTATGACTTCGTTTTTTCGCTAGTTGTTCCTTAGCTATTTTAGTATCTGAAACTGCTTTTACAACAGCAGCTGCACCTCCAGTAAGAGTACCAAGGGCGCTTAGGCCTGCAAAAATTGGTATTAGTGGTAGAAAACCTCCTGTTTTAGGAAATGATATAATACGAGCTGATTTAATATGTTTCTTTTGTTTTGCTGTATTGGCCGCCTTAATTGCTATGTTGATTGCATCCATAATATTAGATCCTTTAGCCTTTTTTAAAGCTGTACGTGCTTGTTTGATAATACTTTTAATACCTAGCGTACTTTTTATTTTACGTTTCTTTATCAGTTTTCTTATTTTATTGATATTTTTTGTTCTCAGTGATGCACAGGCACCCATACCAAGTTTTACTTTAGCTTTCATTGCGGTAGCTACTCCAAATGCTGCTGCTTTTTCACCTAAAGACGAGTCACCAGAATTAGTCTTTTTATAGCTAACTGAGCTAACTTCGAATCTGCTTGATGGCGTTAAGATAGATCCTTTTAGAATTATTATATGTAATCATTAGCGGACAACTGTCCTCTCAAGCTGTGCAGTAAATAAATAAAATATTGTGAATTAATGATTCTTTATATACTCGCCGTTTCTTATATATATATAATTCCACTTTTTTTACAAATCGAATTTAGTACTTGCAAACATGCGTGTTGTGAAACAATCAACACCTTTAACCATAAACAATAATGACATTGTCGTGCAATCCTTAGCTAAAAACAAAAAAACAGCGTTTTTCTGCCTTCATCTATTCGATGTCTAGTTGTTGGTCCATCAAATTGCGGTAAAACCAACGTTATGATTGGGCTGATAGAACATCCTAATGGTTTAAAGTTTGAAAACGTATATGTTTATTCTAAATCACTTTATCAACCAAAGTATCAATACCTTGAAAGTCTACTGCGACCAATAAAAGGGATCAAATATTATACATTTTCCAGTTCTGATAATATTATATCACCATCTGATGCTCGAAATAATTCTATATTTGTTTTTGATGATGTAGCTTGCGATAAACAAGGTATCATTAGGGAATACTTTAGTATGGGGCGTCATAAACAAGTAGACGGTTTTTACCTTTGTCAAAGGTATACTCGTATACCTAAGCACTTACTATGTGATAATGCTAATCTTTTAGTTTTATTTAAACAAGATGATATAAACTTAAAACACATATAGACGATCACGTCAATACTGACATGAAGTATAATAAATTTCGTGAAATATGTGCTGCTTGTTGGCAAGACAAATACGGTTTCTTAGTTGTAGACAAAGATAGTGATCCAGATCAAGGAAGGTACCGAATAGGTTTTGATCACTTCATACATATTTAAACCTTGAGAGACGCAAGTATCGTTAGTATCGAAGATTTTTTTTATTACAATAAACTTTTTACGCAATGAACAAGGAGGCGATACAACTTAAAAGAATTTTAATTAAGAAAAAAAACATTGTAAAAAACAAATTGCGCCAGTTAAAAGATAATGAAGTCGTCCAAGTGGAATCAATCTTACCCATAACATCGCGATTAGAAACCATTGCTAATAAACTGGATGGGGAAAGTGTGGTAAAGAAAGAAAAATTTAAAGAAGAAGAACTGCCTCATAGCAGTGTAAAAAAAATTAAACCTAAATTGCTAGAAAGGAACGTTGACTATATTGATTCGCCGGTTATTGCTCAGCATATACCGAATATAAAAAATGATGCCATGGAGGAAGATGATGATGATGATGATGTTGATAATGAATACGAAGCAGAAGTTAATCGAAATGCTCAAGAAGCCCAGGAATATATACAAAGCTTTGTCGATTCACCTGGTATGACACATTATCTCGAACAGCTGCATCCGCTACCTCGAGAATATATTTACAATATGTTTAAAGATGTTAAGAACGAATTTGATCATAAATATAGTATTAGGTTTAACCCTGATTCAAATGGTCTTATGATAGGCAATTCGAATTTCGCGTTGGATGATGAAAATGTTCTAATAAATGATTTGAAATATAAAGGTACTCCTGGATTATACGAACTACTGTTTAAAAAATATCCTGTAAGGTACAAACCGCAAGATCTAACGTCATACCTTGATATTGTGAAAAGAACAAATGCTAATAGAAAATATTATTCTGAAACAGAACAAATTCAGGGTAATAATTCATATAAGTACAAAAATATAATATCTACATTAAACATACTTCCCCAAACACCCCGTAGACCTAGAACATTACCCTATAGAAAGCGTCTTGGAGACGGTATGACAATGGAAGTATCATAAAACGCCATAGATTATTTATATTGGAATGATCCCAATGAACTTGTTGATAGATTACGGCTGTTAGTTTCATCTCAGACTGCTGGACACACAGGACACGGCAACAAAATAAATTCGATCATTGAAGAATTGCGTGAGGCGAAAGTGATTAGATGATATGACAATTGACAAATTTGGAAGGCACTTAAATAACCGTAAAATAGATATAATTGAACAGGAATATGAAAACAAAAATGAAGGTTTTGAAACCTTGATTGAGTACAAGTTACATATGCTACATTACACGGTAGTAGCAACGTTTTACTCTAGTGCATTCCTCGACAGTTGCAAGGCATTCCTTATTTTCAACATTAAACATAATTATGAATTTCCTTATGTGGAAGCAGCCATTGAGAATATTAAAGGATACCCGCAAGACATTGAAATTTTTATAAACGAAAAAAGTTATGTAATTGCACAGTAACAAGGATATTTGCTTAAACGTGTGGATGTAATCAGCTTTCGTGACAGCGGTGCTATCATAAACAATACCACAATGTTTCTTGATTTTATATTAAAAGTTCCTTTCAAAGCAAATGGAGCCCTCGACATTCAAACAGAAGTATTTATTAATTGTATTTAATAAATCCCGATTAGAAAAATAGTATTATGATAGTTGCTCAATCAAAAGTGAAAGAGGATATAGTAAATGAACTTCATAAACCAGCAAGAATAAATTTCAAGAGACGCAAAATGATAGTATAAGGTTTAAATGACCTTCTTCAGACCGATTTGATTGAAATGTTACCATATTCGCAAACAAACAAAGGATTTAAATACATTTTAGTAGTTATTGATTGTTTCTCCAAATACGTATGGGCTGTACCACTTAAAAGTAAAACGGGTATTGATGTTACTGCTGCAATGAAAACAATTTTAAATAAATTTAAAAATCCGCCAAGATATTTGCAGTCTGATTCTAGTAAAGAATATTATAACAAACACTTTCAATCCTTAATGCAGACATATGGCATAAACCATTATAGTGTTTTTTCTACAAAGAAAGTATGCATTGTGCAACGTGTAATTAGAACTTTAAAGGGAAAAATGTGGCGCTTGTTTAACCTGAACGGTTCTTACAATTGGATAAAAAATTTAAGTGATATTGTGAAACAATACAACAATACAGTTCACAGTACTATCGGAGTCAAACCTGTAAAAGTTGATAAATCAAATGAAAAAGCTATTCTTAAATCATCATTTACCCACATCAAACTTGCAACCAAAATACCACAATATTCAATTTAAGACAGTGTGAGGATTAGTAAACACAGGGAAGCATTTACGAAAGGTTACACACCAAACTGGTCAAATGAAATTTTTAAGATTAAAAGGTAAACGTAACCAATCCTACAACATATATATTAGAAGATCAAGACGGAAAGAAATCAAAGGTGCATTTTATGAAATGGAGTTGCAAAGGTTAAACATCCAGGAATTTACCTGGTAGAAAAGTCCTAAGAATGAGTGGAAATAAAGTCTTTGTAAAATGGTTAGGCTTCTAACGTACACAATAGCGATAAAAATAATGTTTGCTAGAAGTTGTTATAATAATAGTTAATAAGGCTAGCATTGTAAAATTATATTAAAATAAATAATACAGACAAAATCTTTCTATTGTTTTTTATTATTATCAAACCATTCTTTTAATAAAAACGTATTTTGTTTTGCACATTGCAGATTATTATTGCTGTGTCTACAACAATGGATGTTGTATTTTAAACGTTTGTTGATTTCTAACTCCGATAGCTTAGGACAACCTAGTGCAAGCATATCAGTTACAACGTTTTGCATTAGATAGGTTTCAATCAATTTCTTTTTTTCTAGACCCTTCACAAATACTTCCTCACCGGGTCGGATAATTTGCTTCAAATAAAGCGCTATATATGATGACACCATTCCAGCCGTTGAATATTCATCCCAAGAAAGACCATGAATATTCTTCGTCACCCAGTCATTATGTTTTATATGATCTTGGCTCAAACAATTAGACTGCATTGACAGTTTAAAAATTTGATGCCAAACATCACCTAACAACAAGTCCAAAACCGCAATTTCTTTGCACACAAACTCGTTTTTCTTGTATTTAAATCCCTGAATATCAATTATATACTTGTTTGTATATGTAGGTATGTAAATATATGCAGTAAACTTCGACTAATTAATAATATAATAATATAAATATATAAATTAATAATATAAATTAATATTAGGAGCAATCTTCTTATATAGCAGATTACCACCATCTGCGTACTTTGCCAACCTACTTTTCAACCTATCACAAGAGTGAACATACATTTTGAATCGAAACCGGCCCATGTGTATTTGCAGCCTCTAAACATAAGTAAAAACCATAAATCAGAATCCACTTTAATTAAACACAATTGACTTGAATGCGATATTTTGCATCTGGCATACTTTATAACTTCTCGCTAGAAAACCAAATTCAAAACAGCTACACATTTTCTCTGCACTTACATTTTTAACATACGTGTGTTTTGAAGTATGTATGTTCCATTGAAAGTAATATAAAGCCGGTCTGACTTCAAAACGTGCCCACACGTATTTTACATTAAAAATATATAAGGCCGGTCTGAATTCAAAACGGTGCACGTGTAACTTCTCGCTAGAAAACCGAATTCAAAACAGCTACACACATTTTCTCTGCACTTACATTTTTCAACATACGTGTGTTTTGAAGTATGTTCCATTAAAAGTAATCTAAAGCCGGTCTGACTTCAAAACGTGCCCACAAGTATTTTACATTTGAAAGTATATAATCTGAATTCATGTTTTCACAACTATTTTACATTGAAAGTATTTAACGCCGAAACGAAAAACGAAAACATTGTAATGTGAAACTTGTGCAAAACTGTGATGGAATATATGGAGTCGAAGCTAGGATATCCAACTCGCTATTTAAAAATGTCACAGTCTTTGATGAAATCCTTGTGGCGGTGGAACTTCTCAAAGCAGAAATATATTTGATCAGACCCATATATGTCGGTATGTGCATTCTCGACATAGTCAAGCTGACAATTTACGATGGATATATGAACGCCGCCTTTGGCGTCAGCGTTTTGATACTTCCGACTATCCTGCCGACAATATTTATGGAATTACGCTAATTAACAAAAAAGTATTGGGGATGATGAAGGATGAAAATAATGGACGACTTATGACAGATTTTATTGGGTTACGATCAAAGATGTATGCGACGAGGATTTTTAAAACAGCCGAGTAAGAAGAAGCCGAACTCTTACGAGAAGAGGAAGAATCACCTGGCATCCGAGACTTTGGTATTACAAAGAAAATTAAAGGAATTATTAGATCAGTGATAAAGAATAGAATTACTTTTGAGGATTATGTTGATTGTATCGAAGATTACAAGGAAATATTTGTAACGCAGAATCTAATTCAATCATCCAAGCATCAAGTTCACACTATCGCTCAAGAGAAGATTGCTCTAAGCCCGCACGATGATAAACACCACTTGCTTCCTGGTTCATATGCAACACTACCTGTTGGACATTCTTCAATTATGGAGCAAGAGGAAATATAATACTTATTGCAAATGTAGAATATAGATTGTAAATATATTATCCTCAATAAAATTTTATATAATTTATATTAGTGTTATTCTATTTTTAAAAACTAAATGTAATAGACTCCTCCGTCGTGGGTGTTGATTGAAAAGTAACCTGAATTGACCCTCAATTCCTCCTTATGGGGATTTCAATGGTTGGTACAAAAATGACCAGAATGGATCTTAGATTTTTCCATAAGAAAATACATGGGGAAATTGCATCTTTTGAGCTAGAAGTAACCTTGCATATCTACTCTAAATAATGCCGCTTTTGACAATTAACTGTTTCGATGTTTATGTACGGATAACTTGATTTTCACAATAAATTGATAAAGATGATATAGGATTATGCATGCTAGATTAAGCTAAAAAATCGCTATTACTCAACAGATTTTGATAAAATTTGGTAGAAGACAGTTTTGAGGGATGCTCAACTAGGTGAAATGCACAGATTTTTCTTAAAAAAAATTGCTTGTATAAAATCTTTCAATCTTACTCCTAAAACTGACATAGTAGGCTTTGGATTTTGCAGAAATATGGCACATTTGACTCAGAAAATACAGTTAATCAAGCTCTGCAACTTCAAAAAACAAATTGCTCATAATCACCCAATAAATGAAGATTTTACAGGGTGACTTCAAAACAAATTGGTCGCAACACACTGCATATTTATATTCAGAAAAATTTACATTTTTCATAATTTTAAGCTAAAAAGTTTCCATCAGGTTGAAAAGTATTCTAGTCAGATTTTTTTTTAATTTTAAATGCAGCACCTCATAAATTTTTAAGTATTCAGAGAATACACAAATTTATTAACTAAAATCATATAGCGTGTAACGTTACCATAAGTTGTTCGACTGTAATTATTATAATTTGGAACTAAGATGGACTAAATATTACATGTTGGAACACTGGATCTGGGGTGGTTACCAAAGAATGTACAACTCACCTCTACATTCGTAAAGGCCACGAAAAAGCTGTAAAATAATCCGTTTAAAATGGAGATCTTTGGAAACTTCCAGACTAACTTGGAACTCTTAACTTCCGCGGTTATTTGAAAAGACTATCAAGGGGGTATGTATTAACGAATAATGCCAAGGCGACACTACTTTGTTAATTATTATTTTTAATGAGAAAGCACTAATAGGAAAAAGTAGAAACCATTAGTGTACAAGCGCATCTTAGCACAACACAATCGAACACAACAATCGAACAATCGAACAATCGAACAATCGAACAATCGAACAATCGAACAATCGAACAATCGAACAATCGAACAATCGAACAATCGAACAATCGAACAATCGAACAATCGAACAATCGAACAATCGAACAATCGAACAATCGAACAATCGAACAATCGAACAATCGAACAATCGAACAATCGAACAATCGAACAATCGAACAATCGAACACCGAACAATCGAACACCGAACATCGAACAATCGAACAATCGAACAATCGAACAATCGAACAATCGAACAATCGAACAATCGAACAATCGAACAATCGAACAATCGAACACTCGAACACCGAACAATCGAACAATCGAACCGAATACGAAACCGAACAATCGAACATCCGAACAATCGAACATCCGAACATCGAACAATCGAACAATCGAACACCGAATACGAATACCGAAAATCGAACAATCGAAACGAATCCGAATACCGAATCGAAATCGAACACGAATAACCGAACACATCGAACATCGAACAATCGAACAATCCGAATCGAACAATCGAATACCGAACAATCGAACACCGAATAATCCGAACGAACTCGAATACCGAACAATCCGAACAATCGAACACCGAATCAATCGAACATCGAATCGAACAATCGAACAATCGAACAATCGAACACCGAAAATCGAATACCGAATACCGAAATCGAACATCGAACATCGAACGAACAATCGAACAATCGAATAACACCGAATAATCGAACACCGAATCAACGAAACCGAATAATCGAATACCGAATCGAATACCGAATACATCGAACAATCGAATACCGAACATCGAACAATCCGAATAATCGAACATCGAATCACCGAAACGAATCGAACAATCGAACAATCGAACATCGAACAATCGAACATCGAACATCGAACAATCGAACAATCGAACAATCGAACAATCGAACAATCGAACACGAACAATCGAACAATCGAACACGAATACGAACAATCGAACAATCGAACAATCGAACAATCGAACATTCGAGCACTCGAGCTATCGAACACTCGAAGACTCGAACAATTGAACACTTGAACAATTGAACAATTGAACAATTGAACAATTGAACAATTGAACAATTGAACAATTGAACAATTGAACAATTGAACAATTGAACAATTGAACAATTGAACAATTCAACACTTGAACGATTGAACGATGGAACGATTGAACGATTGAACGACTGAACTACTGAACGATTGAACAATTGAACAATTCAACACTTGAACAATTGAACGATGGAACGATTGAACGATTGAACGACTGAACGACTGAACGACTGAACGACTGAACCACTGAACGACTGAACGACTGAGCGACTGAACGACTGAGCGACTGAGCGACTGAGCGACTGAGCGATTGAACGATTGAACGATTGAACGATTGAACGATTGAACGATTGAGCGATTGACCGATTGACCGATTGACCGATTGACCGATTGACCGATTGACCGATTGAACGATTGAACGACTGAACGACTGAACGACTGAACGATTGAACGATTGAACGATTGAACGATTGAACGATTGAACGATTGAACGATTGAACGATTGGACGATTGAACGATTGAACGATTGAACGATTGAACGATTGAACGATTGAACGATTGAACGATTGACCGATTGACCGATTGACCGATTGACCGATTGACCGATTGACCGATTGACCGATTGAACGACTGAACGACTGAACGACTGAACGACTGAACGATTGAACGATTGAACGATTGAACGATTGAACGATTGAACGATTGAACGATTGAACGATTGAACGATTGAACGATTGAACGATTAAACGATTAGACGATTAGACGATTAGACGGTTAGACTGTTAGACGATTAGACTATTAGACGATTAAACGATTAAACGATTAAACGACTAAACGATTAAACGATTGATCGATTGATCGACTGAACGATTGAACGATTGAACGATTGATCGATTGATCGATTGATCGATTGATCGATTGATCGATTGATCGATTGATCGATTGATCGATTGATCGATTGATCGATTGATCGATTGAACGATTGAACGATTGAACGATTGAACGATTGAACGATTGAACGATTGAACGATTGAACGATTGAACGATTGAACGATTGAACGACTGAACGATTGAACGACTGAACGACTGAACGACTGAACGACTGAACGACTGAACGACTGAACGACTGAACGACTGAACGACTGAACGACTGAACGAGTGAACGACTGAACGACTGAACGATTGAACGATTGAACGATTGAACGATTGAACGATTGAACGACTGAACGACTGAACGATTGAACGATTAAACGATTAAACGATTAAACGATTAAACGATTAAACGATTAAACGATGAAGCGATCGAACGACCGGACGACCGAACGACCGAACGATCGAACGATCGAACGATCGAACGATCGAACGATCGAACGATCGAACGATCGAACGATCGAACGATCGAACGATCGAACGATCGAACGATCGAACGATCGAACGATCGAACGATCGAACGATCGAACGATCGAACGATCGAACGATCGAACGATTGAACGATCGAACGATCGAACGATCGAACGATCGAACGATCGAACGATCGAACGATCGAACGATCGAACGATCGAACGATCGAGCGATCGAGCGATCGAGCGATCGAGCGATCGAACGATCGAACGATCGAACGATCGAACGATCGAACGATCGAACGATAGAACGATCGACCGATCGAACGATCGAGCGATCGAGCGATCGAACGATCGAACGATCGAACGATCGAACGACCGAACGATCGAACTATCGAACGATCGTACGATCTTACGATCGAACGATCGGACGATCGGACGATCGGACGATCGGACGATCGGACGATCGTACGATTAAACGATTAAACGATTAAACGATTAAACGATTAAACGATTAAACGATTAAACGATTAAACGATTAAACGATTAAACGATTAAACGATTAAACGATTAAACGATTAAACGATTAAACGATTAAACGATTAAACGATTAAACGATTAAACGATTAAACGATTAAACGATTAAACGATTAAACGATTAAACGATTAAACGATTAAACGATTAAACGATTAAACGATTAAACGATTAAACGATTAAACGATTAAACGATTAAACGATTAAACGATTAAACGATTAAACGATTAAACGATTAAACGATTAAACGATTAAACGATTAAACGATTAAACGATTAAACGATTAAACGATTAAACGATTAAACGATTAAACGATTAAACGATTAAACGATTAAACGATTAAACGATTAAACGATTAAACGATTAAACGATTAAACGATAATTAAACGATTAAACGATTAAACGATTAAACGATTAAACGATTAAACGATTAAACGATTAAACGATTAAACGATTAAACGATTAAACGATTAAACGATTAAACGATTAAACGATTAAACGATTAAACGATTAAACGATTAAACGATTAAACGATTAAACGATTAAACGATTAAACGATTAAACGATTAAACGATTAAACGATTAAACGATTAAACGATTAAACGATTAAACGATTAAACGATTAAACGATTAAACGATTAAACGATTAAACGATTAAACGATTAAACGATTAAACGATTAAACGATTAAACGATTAAACGATTAAACGATTAAACGATTAAACGATTAAACGATTAAACGATTAAACGATTAAACGATTAAACGATTAAACGATTAAACGATTAAACAATATAAAAATTTGTAGCAGACTTTTGAAAAATAAAGATAACTTACTTTGAGTTTATATGATTGTAATCCAATAATCGATAGTAATCGATTAATTGATCAAAATTCCCAGCCCCAGTAGTGAAAACGACGCCTGCAGTTGGCGTTGATTTATCATGCCGTCCAACAATAGTAGATTCAGAAAGTGCCAATTCAATGGATTTATTCCGGTCACCAAGTTCAACAGCAGGAGTACATTTTCCAGACTAACCAAATTTTCAACAGTTTTGCTTTGAAATAATGATATAACATACTAAAAAGTAAAAACAATAATTATATCATACATTCCCAAAAATCGGCATCAAACTGTACGATAGAGTAGGCGTGCTCGAAGTTGAAATATTAATAAGTACCTATTTCGGGCAGCAGAAAGTCCACGCAGCACGAATTATATTCAAATCTGTCATCTCTATTCGATCACCATTCAGCAATGGCGTTTCTCAAAATGTCCTTTAGTTACCTTTTGTACAGCACTGTTATATAACAATGAATGTTGTACAGATCATTGTATTTATTGAATTGATATTACGGAGGCTTGAGCATATTCCAATCAATCTAACTTCTGCCTTGGTTAAAACATCAAGACGTTTAAGATTTTTACAGAACCTTTGTCGAAAATAAACTGTCCTTTTGATGACACAATTGCGATTTTCAACATTTTATAAAAATGTATAATTTCTCACTATTTAATTTAATCCCAAAGTCTGCGAATGACTAATGCGCATTCCTATAGCCCTTTCACAAAATTAAAAATGCCGACACGATTTGCGCACAACAAAGGCTGAGGAATTTAATTAAATTCTATACTCTAGTGTAAAGTACGACTTGTTTATTAAATCATAGCCCTATCAACAAGTAATAACTATTGTGCAAACTATCATTGCCGAAATGAGGGTTAGAGAGAAAGCAGGTTGAAGTTTATGTCCTGGAAATACAAGGAGTGTATAAAATTTTCTGCGCAACCACTAAGATATATCTTAACACCGTTTTTAAAAATGTTGTTTAGAATTGTTTGTTGCAAGGACTTTTTTGGCACTTCTGTCTGTTATAGTACTGCAATAACGCGGGTCAATTTATGATTATACTGGAGTGCTGCTCTCGATTTTACGTAAACATTAAAACCGTTACCGAGGCTGAGCTTATTGGAGCTTTCGGTTTATCCTGCAAATAATGCTTCAGTTTCGTTTATCCAAATGATATATGAAAGACAATTTTTCTGCATTATTAGAATGTTCGTAGTGCGTTCGTGCCGACAGTACTTCTGACGTGTCATTCTGATACGTATTAAACCTATTTTAGTTTATAATTTTTATTTATAAATAACTTCATAACTTTGTATTTAAATTTTTGCCTGATATTCTCTTAGCAATGTTGTAATAGGCTTTCGAGCACACGTGATCGTTGTTAACAAACGAAAGTCGACTTTCTCTGGCGAGTGGGGAATTGCTTAGTATTCCATGGTGTGAAGAACCCCCTGAACGATTGCTTTGAAGTGGTTAAATTCTGTGCTCCTGTGGTGGGCAGGAACCGGTACATTATCTCATTTCTGTGCCTTCCTTTTTTTATTTATCCTAGGTCTTTTTCTACAGATTCTTTAAAAAATTCCGATTAGTGATGTAATTGGGTCAAATAATCTAAGTAATCACCCATTTTTCGTAACACTATCTTCACGTAGCGTCGTGGTATAGCTTTCATTATGTCTGTACCCATTCCAAATATAAGTATTGCGCAACGTGGAATAATATATACCCCTTAAGCTGTAACTTTAAAAAATAACGGTTATAAATTACGCCACATTGCGTAATTCGTAAATTTGAAACCACTAGAGATAAAATAGAAACTGAAGTTTAATTTTAAGTAAACAAAATATTACAATAAAACAGTAGGGCACTTGTAGTGATCTAAGTCGATTTCTCATTGGTTGATAATATTGAAAATATTATATTGTACATTTCGATATTTGAAGGTTTTTGTTAGAATAGATTGGTAACACTTGTAGGTTTCTGAACGCATTCGTTATGTCAGAATTTATGTTATAAGGTCGGTCGCATGTGTACAGACGATCCGGCTAGTTGACAAGATTAAAGGACTTTGCTTTCAGCTTTCAGGATGGATGGTTGAAATATTTCACTTGGCAGTTTTTTATTAAAGGTAATGTTTTTAAGTTTATAATGTAGTGGTTATTTAAGGTGATCTGATTACATGTTGTAATCAGGGCGTTGTTTTAAAGGTGATGTTGGTACTTAATTGTAAAACCGTTAGTTATTTAATCATTGAAAAAAATATTTATGTTACCTGTTGCTTTTGACTTAGAATTTGATGTGGATTGTTTAATATATGTAATTTCAGGTGAATTTACTATGTTATTGAATATGTTTTATTGTGTTGTTTAATTTAACAACCGAAAACTAATATCTATGTATTTAAATTGTTTGTTTAATATCTAACCCAAAGTAAAACTAATATTTATTTATTTGGAATAATGTTTATTTAGTATTTAATACCGAGCTGTAATTCCAATTGCATTGCACCTGTTACAGAATCAATAGTAAATGTACCCTTATTGTGATATTACGAGCAAGTAATGAAAAAGTGCCAACATTATCCCATAGACATATTGAATCAAATTGTTAGGCAAGTTTGAATATGAACAGTATTATATTTCTATGTTATATTTGTTTTAGGTTTTATTGAATTAACCACAAAATTGTGTGTATTTCTTAGTTTGTAACTTGTAATGCCACGATGTGTTTAGTTTTTAAAAAGTGCGTTTTAACCGATGCAATCACAATGAATAATTTTTACTATTTGCTTACTAGAGTTAACATATTTAATTAACATGCACTTATATAAAGATTTAGCGCCTGAATCTGGGATTGCATTTATGCTGTAGAATTTTTGTGTATGTATTTGCTGCCAACATATGTAATAATGTTTAATATTTTTGTTTCATTTGACATTTTTGGTATGTGTAATTGTTTTATTTCAGCACATTAATCACATATACAACTGCACCGCTCATACCTTGGTTTAAACGTAATGATATATTTGTTGTTTTATTTATCCTATTATCTAGCCGATGTTCCTACATAATTAACTAGTATTTAACGTTAGTGATAATTGTTGTGATGTAATTAAATTGAACCTCTGGTATGATCGACCATCTCGTGCCTTTTGCGTTTGCATTTATGACTGTGTTGGAAATAGTCTATTAAATAATAAGCGCCTTTTAACTATGCGCAATCATACCATAAGTTCATTCCAGCGATTCATGTCGTCTTGTCAATGTCGGCTAGCCTTTGTGAAATGTTTTGTAACACGGGCTGGACACTGTTAATGCATGTTTGTGGGCGCGTGTGATTGAGCCTTGTTGAATATTACTAACGTTTTATGTCCGTGCGAGGAGGAACATTGGTAGTCAATGCAGATTTTACCCTCCTGGTTTCTCCCTCTTCAATTTTAGCTGGGTAGTATTGGTTATCCGACCTCAGTACTTACCAGAAAAGACTAGCTGGTTTGCACTAACGTTTCTTCAGTTGTCATGTGTGGTATGTCTGGGTAACAGTTGACATTTCGTTAAATTCAATGTTGGTGATCTGGGTACTTGTACGTTACCCGTCCTTGTCGAGATGTGCCAAATGCAGTTGGAAGAGCGAGGGCAGTTTGGGGTTTTCTCAGCCGTGCTCTTTCCCCAATCGTCCAGGTTGAGTACGGTACTATTTGCTGTCAATGTCAATTTTCTATGCTTGCATACCAATGACCTATTTAGTGGTTATTGTTTTGATTAAAAGTCAAGTTAGGTTCTGTAGTTTTATTTCAAACTCCCGCCTTGATGCCATCTTCCCAGTGTGAATTTGGGATACATTATAACAACACCACGTAGGTGTCGTCGAGCCACTGTCACTAGATGTTAGATCATGGAGCCCGGTGTACCGTTTATAGAGGGCGTTTGGGTCAGCCTTCAGGTCGGTTACACTACATACTTATAGCTGCAATACGTCATCCTTTTAGGCTATCCAATAATCTCAACTTCCAATTATGATACTTTGCTGTATCGTTGAATTTCGCTAACCCTCCCGTGAAAGAGACATGGTGACAGATTAAAAAACAGTACGGGAAAGAAATAAAGCTGTAGATTTTCCTCTGCAACACTGGAACATATGACTAACCACTTAGATGCATCTGTAAAAAGTGTTTTTTACTTCCGTTCTGTATTTCCTTATTATATTCTATTCAGCAGTTCAATGATCAAAATTCAATAAGCGCTTCAGAACGCCATCGACAATATAGTATTTATTAATTTTTTTATTAATTTGTTCTAACGTTTCAGTAGTCTGCTACCTGAAATTAAAGCAGACCTGGTTTCCCCACAGAAAGTAACCGTCAGTCCGGCGTGTGTTTGAGTTTGCGCTTGAGGGCATGTGTTGTGTGTGTGTGTGTGCGTGTGTGAGGGTTGTGTGTATGTGTGTTATGAGTGTGATGTTGGTTCGTGTTACGTTCCCCCTCTAGAACCAGGACAATCGGCAGCCGGATATCCGAGTCGTCAAGGAAGAACGCTCAACGAACATTGCCTTGTCAGTAAGGACCATCGGCAGCCGGAAATCCAGATGTTGAAAAGACAATGTAAGTGTGTGAATAGGGATTTGTGTGTGTGTGTGTGTGTTAAGCATAAATTATTATAATGCTCTCAAAAATATTTACAACGTATGAAAAGTTTAAAGATTCTCTAAATAGAACTTTCATTGAAAAAAATTAATAATTATCATTCCCAAAGATGATCAAAAAGCCAGCAAAATCACTATTATAATTATTATTAACTGAGGCTCCATAAACATTCATTCAACTTCTTTAAATATTTACGTAATTTACAACGTGTGCTCAAAAAAAAAACAATCCTTGTCGACCTCTCACACAAATTATCATGAAAGCAATTTTTTTAAAGTATTTATATTAGAAATATTCAATGAAGTGTTAATTTTTATATGATTCAGTTTAGAAATGTACAACAAAGTATTCACAAATAAAATAATAAAACATTCAGATTGGCTAACCTGTTGTTTTCAGCTTGAATCAGTCCCTGGTCCAACTGCTTTAGATGTTGTCTGCATCCCTCATAGCATAGCCTTAAATCACTCTAGCGTCCTCCGTTAAACTCCTTGACAATTCATAGTTGAAGTAAATGCTTGTTGCATTTCCTTATATGTTCCAGTAATTACTTATAATAGCTTATCCATTAATTATTTAGAATCGTCATCCAGTAATTATTTGGAATTGTTTTCCAGTAATTGTTTAGAGTCTCCTTTTGAAGGGTAAAACGACAAACCTCCTAATTTTCCATAATTACATTGGTATTATTTTATACTTCACAATAAATCACTTTACGTAAATATCTTTGTTTTAAGGGATGTGAACTAAGCCTTACTTCATGTTGAAATGATTTGTTTACAAATCCGGTCATATTTTAATTCCATCGTCTATCTATTGACAAGCGCAAAGTTCGTTGTGCATGATACCTTCATACCAGGTTTTTGGATATTCCATCGTATTATATTGTATGTTAACATCAACGCGTTGCCTTTGTCACGGACCATTTCGAGTTAAAGCATTGATTTTCTTGGATTTTCATACTTCTAGATAAGTAAACCATTGTTTGTTCTAATAAATTTGGTGAACTTTGATTTTAATTACCATGCCTTGCTTGTTTCCAATAAATCAGGTGTCGATTTTAGGTTTCTAGTCACGTAGACTTAATACAATTTATGCATTAAATTATATGCGTTTGCTATTTTACGAATTTTTAAAACTTATTGTTTTAATTGGGATGCTTTATGTAATAATGATGCGTTATCCATGCGTGTCGCGTTTTAGCTTGCGTTTATGTTGTTTAACGGTATGCGAATTTGTTTATTCAAATAAATCTTCAAAATAATTTTCATTAACTAAATTAATTATGATTATGGTTTATATACAGGGCGTTGTCATTTACTTTCCAGTCTAATCATCGTATTTCTTGGTTTCTTCAGAAAACTGTTTCGTTTTCTGAGCCCTCATGTATTTATTTAAAGTGCGCTATACTATTGGTCCTAACTACCCCTAAATGACCTTATTAACACAGCAATATATATATATATATATATATTATATATATTGATGTGATAAAGAGGTCATGAAAACCCAAATTCTATCAATAAAACCCACCGAAATAGAAGGAAACTGGAAAAATTGGAATTTCCGAATATTTATTGTTCCCCCTGCATAAATATAAGCGTATTATAAATACAAAGCCATTAAAATGCAAAGCAAAACACACTTCCCGTGTATGTAAATAATCATTTTAAAGGATAAGTACGAAGCCAGTTAGTACAACCATGTGAGAGCAATATCAATTTGTTGATTTCATACAGCGCTTATAGACGAAGCCCTCATCAAAAGTACTAGAAATAACTTAGATTTAAGCCTGTAACAATTTTATTTCTTGATTATTAAATCCATCCATAAAAGTGCAAAGTTATAAAACGCTTTTATTAAAATTATAAGTAAAATACATTTAACAAGTTTGGTAATACGCTAAAGCTGTATCTATATGTAGCATTCTATATATAGTTATATATCTGTGCCTTCGATAACTGTTCGCAGGCGCGTTTTAGTTGAAAGCCCCCCCCCCCCTGGGACACGCCGTCGTTGGAGCGAGCGTGTTAACCAGTCGGCCATGCGAGATTGTTGAGTCAAAATGTACGATTGGAAGCAGGCCGCCAATTTGCGGTTACATTTTAAGCAGTCGAGATCCATCTTTAAATAGCGGTTGGTATCCTACGAACGTTATTTAATTTGTTTAATTGAGATATTTTATTTAGCACGCAAATAACCACCATAAAATCAACTTTGAAAACAACTATTCCAACCACTGATGTAAAACCACTTTGTATTACAATCTGTAGGAAGTAACTTTGATGATGGAAAATTTGAATAATTTGTAGAAGACCATTTTAGTACACAACGTTAGGATGTTGTTTGATAAGACAGCAGGGTTCAACATATTGCAGCAGCTGATGGAAGTATGGTGATGACGTTTGATATTACAACACCTCTTCACAGCTACAAAACGCAGCTTTGGTTCGTAGATAACTATAAGAAATTTTCCGTGTTTCAAATTAGAAACACGCTATTTTGTTTAGTGCATAAAAGCACGAAAATTATAAAATTTCAATTATTTGTTGTACTGGAATTTTCCAGTGTTAAAAATTATAATTCACAATTTTTAATGGTTTAAGAAACCATACACGTGGTTCATTTCGTACTGTTGGTAACAGCGACAGGTGTTATTGACGTCACTTGTTTGTCTGCAATATATTGCTGACACATGTGTTCTAGTAAACATATGCTTTGAACAGCGTTTGCCCAAGTTGAGTAAACAAGAATATTTTTGTGATCTGCCTTTTGTATTAAAAATTGAAACTAACACAAATAATTTATATAAGGAGACTTGAGTAACTATGTTTTAAATTGTAACCCACTCGAACAGATCTGCACGGGTCGGACCTTTTTTTTGTAACAAGTTCATACTAAGTTTTAAAATGTTTGATTATCAACTATTTTGATAAACCTTAATTTAAAACCCATGAACTCATTTAATTATTTATGAAATTTTGTTACATTGCATTTTGTTTTAAAAGAGAATCTTTTGAGTAAATTATTGGTTCAAGATTAAAGTTTTTTATTTTGATCAAATATGATCAAAACTAACTACAAGAAACTAATATCCTTAAGAGTGGAATTTTGATGTCAACTTATATAGGAGATATTTTTTTTATTATTTCTTTAGGTATGTTTGTGGTACACAAATAGTGTTCCACCCTTTTATTAAGCTAATTATTACTATTTCTTACAGGAGCAGCGTCTTATTCATTTAAGACGGGTTCCTGTCATCGAAGGCAATTTTTTTTCTTTGGGTTTCCACGTCCACCCCTAGAAATTTACCACGCTATTATCATAAATAAGTCAGGACTTGGTGGCGCCTATTTGTTTTGGATTAAGTTCAACTTACAATCAAAATTCGACTTACCCCCCCATTTCTCATAGCTCTACCCAAGGAATAGACCCCTAGTTATGTCGGAAGACTTCGTTACACTTGCTCATAACGTGAGGCCAGCTTTATATAAGAAAAATTAGTTTCACTGGCTTTCTATAAACGTAGGGCAGGTGCCTCAAAAAACAATATTTGTTTCACTGGTGCCGGCAACGGCTAGGCACTCTGAAATAAAAGAAAAAACGTTTCACTAGCGCCCATGCGAGAGGCTAGCTGAGCCAAGTTAGAAAATACGTTTCAAGCCATTCATTTCATTTATCATAAAAACACATTTCCCATGTATGTTAAAATCATTATGATATAAATACAAAAAGCCATTTAATACGCGTAAGAAAAAATCAATTTATTGTCCTTATTAATTAAAATACTAAATAAATTTTTTGTTAAAATATGCGTTGAAACACATTTTACTTGCCGTAAACCAATCTTTTTCTTATATTTAGAAATCAACGGAAGCTTTAATTAGCTAAATTGACTTTCGTGTGTGTCGATATATCATTCATATTCATTTTAAGAGTTTTAGATAAAGAGTTTTTTTGGACCTTTGGTGATTAATAAAGACAAATACGTCAAATACTAAGAAGTGTTTTAAAAGTCATTAAATAGCCAATTACGAATTAACGCACTATTCGAGTAACTTGAGCAAACATTAAGAAGCAATCAATATAGATAATAATTATCTTTATAGCCTTCCGCATTTCAATAAGATAAATGGAAACAGCACATGAACACCGTGCACTAGACAAGGATCGACAACGCCTTACTATGAACATAAATCATGCCATTTGACATTAATTAGACCATACAGCGCGCCATTCTTGTGAATATTACATCACCCAGATGACTATTTCTTCCAATTAAATCTGGAATTATGTGGAAGAACGTGACGTAATTTAAATTTTTGTATATAAGCCGGAATTTGATTACAACGATTGATTCAAGATTTATTTATTAGTTAATTTGCGATTCTTCACCAAGTAATATGTATCGTTGAGTAAAGTTTTTATTGGCAGCCAAATAACATGCAGACTGACATGCTTCTTTATGAAATGTCATTTGTTTTGTAAAACACAATGAAGATTGAACATTCTTCGATACAAAAGCTATTTTGAAGCTAATTAATTAAAAATAGAAGAAGCATTTTAAAAATTAATATCCTAAATGGAGATTCGAAAGAATATGGATTATCTTGTGCAATGTGATTTTAACCTCAGTTTAAAATGGAATCAAGAGGTATTTAATATCGTTAATTTGGAGATGAAATTTTGAGAAGCGTTATTTTTTGCAAGTAGAAAACTTAGGTTCTTTGTTTGTTAATTATAAAAATAATTGAATATTTTGAAATTTAAATTTAGAATATGTTCTTATTTTATTATTTGTAAAGCGGATACCAGAAAATTTTGAGATCGAAGTTCGACGCATTTTGACTTATTAATAAATTATCTGCCAAGAGTTATTGGCCAATCACCCATACATGCATGGGAATAAAAGATAAGTGAACTATCCACGTAGAAATCGAAAAGGATTTTCTAATTTTTAACAAGGATTAGGCAAGAATTTTTTTGAGGTAACTTTTAGGAATACTTTCTGTATGAAATTAAGCTGCGAACTGCTTTATAAATTCTTTTGTATGAAAGAAAAATGTATGTATATATATTGTTGTGGATTCAAAGGGTTAAATTTGGGGTAAACAATACACTTTCGACCACTCTGTATAGGGAAAAGAACAAATTATTTACGCGCAAAATTTATTTAATTCATTTAGGGAGAACGGACATGTATTGACGTATTTTTATAATTAATAATGGTATGTTAGAAAGGACATAAAGAAAAACAGTTTTAAAGCAAATAGTCTACGCATAATGAATTTTAATTTTAATCCAACAATTAAGAGCATAAGAAAACCCACTTCCAAGGTAAAAGGTTTCTTTGTAACAAGCAAACGTCAGTTTATCGGATACGACGAAAAATAAACTCTAAGAATTGTTGTGCTAAACGCTCGATATTTAACGAACACCTGCATTTTTAGAAGGTTACATTCGTCGGAATTATGAGCATATTAAGACAGGACTTCATAGAAAATATTTTCAACCGTCAGTTTGGTTTAAATAACAAGCTAGCAAAGTTCTTAAAGGGCAAGGAAAATGCGCTATCGGTAATATACTACAGATAGAGACAGATATAAAGGCATTGATGTTGAAAAGACACGTATACCATATACACGTGGAGAGGAGATGAGCTGTCAGCAATATCGATTTTCTATAACTCAAGTGGGGTTTTGAACGCGACAGCAGACATGCATCAGACAGAGATAAAAATATTACAGGCGGGGTTTTATGACAACACAGAATATTATCATTGGTTAAGAACAGACAGTTTTCCAAACGTAGACAAACGCGACAGGTGGGAGCGATTTCGGATACGTACGGCACGGAGGCGGAGTAAATTTCAGGAATTTTCAACACAGTTGTATCAAAACTTGTAGAATTTTAATTTGAAAATAAGCTTTTCACGTGAAGTGTGTCCGGGGGTAGCATTTTGAAATGATATAACTACTCTAGCTAAATTATTACGGTTTTCTTTGTCTTCTCATCACTTTTATACTACTTTACTACAATAGACCAACATTATAGTAGAGTTTTTTTGTGAGTATTAGATATGTTCATAATACAGTAAATATAGTGCTAGCACATATAACTTGTTAGTAGCGGCTTTCTATTTATTAACGCGAAATACATATAGTGTATATTAAACTAATAAAGGTCCGGCTACTACTATACTAAGCTAGAAAATCAATAAATAGAAGCATAATATACGTGGGGTAAGCATCACAAACAACTAGGATTGTATGCTGTTATGAAATGGTACTTTGAAACGAGGCGCTTGGCGAATAATTGGGGTTATCGTCTGTGAATCTGCTGAGTATTACAGCCAAGGTGTTCTGGTGATCGTCGTCGAAGGAATGGAGGCCTGAAGCATTCTCCAGGTAACTTATATGAAATTTCTGTTGTCTGATAAACTTTTGTGAAATTTTGGTGATGTGTGAGTGAATTTTGGGGTTTATTTATGGTTATATAAACTTGTTGGAAAAGATACATGTATTGGACATTTTATTGGGGTTATTTAAATATTGAAAAAGGTTGTATTTAAAACTTACTAAATTTTATTCTGAATATAAATTGGACTGTAAAGGGTAAACGGGTTTATAACTTTTGTATTAATTTATGCAAGGTAAAAGGCATACACTAAATAAACTGGGTTATTATGAGCTCACCATACTCCAGTGTACAATCAATTTAGGGTAATATGTGGGGCCCATCTACTCATATCTCATTAAATTTGTGTGCAAATAATTAGAAAATCAAGGACTTTAAAAACATATCACATTTTGAGTTTGTCATTAGTGTACTAAACGGTTTTTATACATGTGTATAGTATGTCTGTAAACAGCGGTGAATAAAAGATTGTATAATTGTTGTATTATTTGGTGATTTTATTGAATGGTGTGCGATTGTGAAGGAATAATGGTTGTAAATTTAGGTGTCCGTGAAGAGGCACAGCTGAGCTAGCCAGGGAAGCTGCTGAAGATTCCTGAAGCAGAAATAACAGGGTAAGCAATTTCTTTTGAATTTTTTTTAATTTTTGATGACACTGGCTCGATGATAAAAGTTTAATTTCCGATTCTACGGCAATCTTATGGCGCCCAATTCGTGGGACTTGAATGGTTGTTAGGAAAAGGTTCGAGTGTTCCAGAGACTGTCCCCGATTCCACAACAATATATATATATATATATATATATAGATATATAGATGTGATGTGATAAAATGATAAGGGGTTATATAGGTGTTATTTGATTACCGTATCCTATTCATACAACATCCCAAAACCCAAGAAAAACAAACAAATCTTTCTAATATTCTAATCATTATGTCCCGTAATTGAAAACACCCTGTATAATATCTTCGCATGATATAATAGACTTTGCAAGTCATCTCTTGATACTAAATGTCATTTAAAACTCATTCTAGAACACAATATGTAGATTGAAAACCCGCATTTCTAATTTTAAAACGTGATTGAAATGTAAATATTCATGCTTTTAACAAGTACTAAGTACCATTAAAACAAGTTTTAAATAGAAATAGCACAGTATGTAAGTAAAATCCGTGAAAATCCTTCATTGAAAGGTAGTTATTAAAACGCAAGTATCTGTGCTTCTAGAAAAAAATTTCAGTTCATATTATTACAAAATCTACTCTCCATTTTGCAGAAAACTAAAAACATTTTTAATCGGAAACGTGTAGTGGTATATTTTAAAACGAAACTACTTTATTTCTGAATTTTTCAAAGTTCTAGTTAATTCACCTGTAGCACATAAATCAAATTTTAAATAGAAGTAGGTGACAATATGAATAAACATCCTAATTAGCAAGGCTGCAATGTGCGATGAGATGTTTAGAGACCATAAATTAGGTAGCAAACTACTACAGACAAGCATTTTCATTCATTTTACGAACTATTTCAATTAACGATCCAATAAATCAAAAATTGATAGCTATTTAGATAACAATTTGGCGATTCCGACAAAAATTACATCATTCTATAAATTAGAACAACTAGAATATTAGAGAAGTTTTCCAAAAGTTAATGACGAACAAACCTTTTTACTATATAAAGCGTGAATTACTTAGAACGAGGATCACCTGCCTATGATCTTTTTGTTGATTAACTACGAGTGGGCCCGTGGGCCAGACCTAGGTCCGTTTGAAGAATCCGGACGAACAATTGCTTTACTATGGTACCAATAAATTAGGTTATTAAAGCTAGTATAAAACAAGCAGTTGTTTAAATAATTACTATATTTGCACATCACTTAGAAGCATAGTTAATGGTCTAGACGTGGAGGCCGTGAAAAAAGTAATCTACAGCTTTTTGGTGACAGTTTTCTAAAATAAAGACAAATCAATTCTCTGGTATTGTGTGCAGATCTACTATTACTAATAACACACAAACACTTATTAATGTCCATATCAAATACGTCTCAACTTTAAAGTGGCGCTTTCCATTTTAATACTGACGAAAAATCTAATGAAATATAGGGTTGAAGAGAAAAATCGTTCCTTTCGAAACCAATAGAGCTATTAAGCGTTTCCAATATACTCATTACCAATTACCCAAAAACGGATGGCGTTCAATCCATCGCAACAAGATTTCCTGTATTTTCTGAAATGGAATAGTAATGTATGTTAAATATAGTTTCCATGTACACTCATGTATCTCTTTCAAATATATCCAAGAAGAAAACCTTTTGATGCCTATATATTGTATAATAAAGCAATTTCGAGCAATAAAAGCATAATATTGGAAAATATTGAATTGCCTTTGTTGTTTGACCACAGTTCAAAGCCGGAACTTTTTAAAGAAACCCTTTTTATTGTCGTCTATAATGCAACATCGTATTGTTAGAGTATACATCATTTATAGATCACCATCTAACGAATAAGCTATAGCGTAGTGAACTCCATGAGGCATTACGTTCGGATCATACTCTGTTATGGTTCAAGAATCAATAAAGCAATCTGAGAGCTTTCGTGTGTGCTACAGCAAACTTATATTGTGTGCATAAATATACGTTCCGTAGAAAGATTTCTCGTCGACTCGAATTATTTTAACAGCACACAATTTGAATAGTAATCAGTGTTACTTAGTTTTTATATAGAATTAACCTCTTCAGACCTGAATTATTTTATTTAGGGTAAACAAAATAAATTCTATGGATAGTAATTACTGTCTAAACAGAATATTCGGTCAAGATTTTTTAAATTTTCAGCGTATTTTTCAGTATGTACATTGTAATATAAGGGGAAGTGGGGAAATGGTGCGCACCTAAGCGAGAATCATTGTGCCGGTCAACTTTTAAATTCTAGAAAATAAAAAAAAAAGTCATCTGAAGTACTAATGATCCTACTGTCAGTATGTATCACGATATTTGATGAATTTCTCAACGTAATCATATACAATTGGAAAAAGTAAAAAAATACATTTGCGCACCGTTCCCCATCCCCTGGGGTACCTGTGCGCACATGATGGGGAATAGTGCGCGGTAGTTTGGAAACCCCAAGTTAGGTAGATCAAGTAGTATAAAAGTAATTTTATATGTAAGAACAAATGTTTATTAAAACGAGTGATTATATATAATGTAATGTACCAGTTTAAGCTCGACAAAAATCGCGAATGTATTGTTCGGGAGCATCTTCAACGGTACAAGCCGCGTTATTCCACATGCCGCATACAACACACCTGTACCATACTTCGCTTTTTCCCTGTTTCCCACATATGCCATATAAGAAAGTCTTCTCATCATGTTCTGTACCACATGGAACATAGTTCAGGTTAATGTCGTCTACCTCATCATCGTCACAAATGTCACGATCGTCTATGTCAGATACGTCGGAAGATTCAGGCGTGGCGTGTCTTTTCCTTTTTAATTTCTGGAGACTGGTATATACGTCTTACTACTTGTTTTGCAACACTCTTTTTGGCTGTTCTCTTTCCTTTAGCATTTCCATAGAAGGTGGGTGGTGGAATTGAGAAATAAGCCTTATCTGCTTCGTCATCATCGTCACATTCCTGTGCATCAAGTTCGGCTTTTGAGTACCTTTTTATTTTATTTTTATTGTTCTTAATACCGTTCTCTTCTAATGTTCGGACTCTTTTTAATATGTTTTTCTTTGCTTCTTTTTCCCTTTTTTTTCTTGTGCTTCTTCTAATCTTTCTTTCATGGGTGTACTAGTTAGTATTTCTGAATGTTGTTTCTGACGAGAAATTCTTTTTATTTTTCCTATTTCTTTTTCTTTGGAATAGGAGCAAATAGGAAAAAAGAGTTATTTAATTTAGATGCAAATGGTAGATGGTTTTGTTCAGAGATAGACGTGGATGGTAGATGGTGTTGTTCAGAGGTAGACGTAGATGGTAGATGATTTTGTCCAGAGGTAGATGTAGATGGTAGATGATGTTGTTCAGAGGTAGACGTAGATGGTAGATGGTGTTGTTCAGAGGTAGACGTAGATGGTAGATGGTTTTGTCCAGACGTATATTTAGATGGTAGATGGTCTTTTTCAGGAATTGATGCAGATGCAGGTATTGGTAAATGAGAAGTGCCACGTTTGGGAGAGCTTTTTACAATGAACTGTCTCATTTCGTTGGCAGGAATAAAATCGTCTTCGTTAAATTTGTCAGGATTAAACGGATATATTCCAGAAGAACGAAAACCCGAAGCTGCTTTCTCGATCGATGCGACTTTCATGAACGCTTTATTTAACAGCTCAGCTACGTCATACTCAGTGATTTTTTCATGCCCTGTTGTAGTTAGATATATATCATTCTCTCTGTACAATGCATTTTTTAGAGGGCCGAAGAAGGTTAAGTCGAGCGGCCGAAGGTGATGGGAAGTGTGTGGTGGAAGGAACGTCATTTGAATATGGTTTGACTTACAGAAATTGTACACTTCTATAGAAATATGACTGCAATGATTGTCAAGGACAAGAAGAATTGGGTTATCTGAAGTAGGCTTTGCCTGTTTTTGTAGGTGCAATAGCCAATCAAGAAAAAGTTGAGAATTTATCCATCCGTTTGCCGAACATTTGTAGCTGGCACCAATTGGTCCATTTTTTTGCAACGCAGGTGCCATTCTCTTTCTGGGATAAATCAACATTGGCGCAATGTAGTTTCCTGCAGCATTCATGCAAAATACGACTGTAATGGTTCTTCCTCGTTCACCCGAAATAGCAGCCCCTACTTTTTTAGCATCTTTAGGTCCGTAAACTTTAGGGCACTTCTTCTGCACAGTGGTTATACCAGTCTCGTTCATGTTAAATATTCTGTTTGCTTCAAATTTAAACTTTCGTAAAACTTGTTCTAGATTCTCCAATTCGATTAAGGCTATTCCCCTCAGGCTGTCTCAATGATATTTTGGGATTTCGCTTTAGAAATTCATACAGCCAATCTTTTCCTGCCAACTGAGTTTCTCTATTGAAATTGTGAGGAATTTTTTTCTCTTCAGCATAATTAAACGCTAACTGCCTCAGTTTTTTGGGCGTTACGCCGTAAAACAATTTTGCGAGAATAAGAATATAGTCGCTTAATTCAGCTTCTATTTCTGCTGTAAAAATCGACCTTCGACCTACATAGGGGATTTTTAGTTGATTTAGAGAAGGTTTCTTTTTAAGTGTTGATTCTGGAATACTAAACGATCTTCCAACTTCCCGTATTTTCCTCCGATCGTTTCTAATTGCACTCAGTGCAGCCTCCAACGATTCTTCACTATATTGATAAATTTCAGTCTTACGAACACAATTTTGCGGCATCTGAAAATCAAGGCGGCTCCGTGGCGTAGTGGTATGTGTGTGACTACTACGCCCAAGGTCCCGGGTTCGAATCCCGACACGGTCCGCTTGAAAAATGTTAGGTGAGCATTTTTCACAAAAATACACCCTCGTTCGGATGAGAGGTAAATGGAGGTCCGTGTGAGTGTTGTCACGCACGTTAAAGATCCCTACCTTGCTTGGAACAGCAAGGGTTCGGCAAAATTCCAAATTTTTCAGGTAAAAAAAAACTCGCTTCCTGGCCAATGTAGTACCTTCGGGTGGAGCATTGGAAAATCACATGTAAGGCATCTGAAAATAAAAGATAGATTTTGGTACGGAAAAATGGTAGGTATATACCAATAGTAATTAGTAATATTGCTTGACATTTAATTGAATGAGGGGGAATCGTGCGCATTCTTGCGCATGGCTACCCCACAATGATTTTATAACAAAATTATAAGTTCTCCCTCAACAATTATATATCTAAATGCAACAAAACTGCATGCATGTACGCAGAATATTATGAGCTTTAAGAATATCATTAATTCAAAACAATTGGTTAAGATTTCCGGACTTACCGTCTTAATTTGTACACACGGATAATAGTAACAAAAACCTAAGATGCACAACTCCACCTCTTACTAAGTACACAACTCAACTGGCTTTGCAATTAATGGCTTCAGAGACTCGGCGCATGCTCCCACTTAGACTGCACCGCGCATCGTTCCCCCACTTTCCCTTACATATGGTACGAAGTATATTAGTACACCACAATGTACATGTTATGTAGTTTATTATTATAAGATGGTAGAAGGGACAATAAAGTTTGATGAGAGAAATTTATTGCATCAAAATAACTCTATTTATATACGTATATTAACTTTGGATTTACTAATCTCCGTGGAACTGTATAAAGCTATTTCTTCTTCGGACTAAACATAAGTGCACCTTACATTTGTAATAGTGCATGCGAGCTCTATCTTTGCAAACAATTCGCTTAAACCTTTTTGCTTCTTTGTTTTTGTCAATATTTGGTATATGCTCTATATTATCGTTCTGTGTTTCAATGAGTGGACGTTTTTCTCCTCTATGGAAAATTGTGGTGGGGCTACTCGATGCTATTTGAGCAGAACTTGGTCGACCTTTTTGTTTTTTGAAATCGTCTTGCCATAAAGAATGAGGCTTTTTGCAACTCTTGTTCTAAAAGTCAAAAGATCGCATTTTTCTCTTTATTAGAATGCTCCTTTTTCAACAGTCGGTAGTCAACAACTATTCGATAAAGCGAAACCAACAAAGTGCATTATCATCCAAAGTGTCCTTTTCTCGATCTTATAAAAATCCCATACAGGCTTATCAGTTAAGCCAGGAAATCGAACCCGCGCTTGCTATGATTATATCTTTTTACCACTTGCAGACGATATATATCTATGTACTTTCTTTTTCTCACCTGTGCACTTTGTCGACTTCACTTTTTCGTATAAAATTTGATGCCAGATGAACAACATTATTGTCCATCAACTTTACCACTATTACCCGTAGTACGAGCGGACAAGTAAGAACAGAACGAAATCAGTAACTGGATGCTTGCTCGCATTAAGGGAGAACAAGAAAAGGGAGAGGAAGAGCAAGAAAACGAATGCCGCGCTAAGCTCAGTCATAGATTCGAGTAGTGAGTTGTGCTTTGGCGCGTGAAGACAACACATCGTTCTACGAGCTCTCCTCAACTACAGCTTAGCTTAGGCTAAGATTTATTGTACTTTATAGTACAAATTTATAAGAATTACAATTACAAGAATTAAAACATTGCTCTCCTCAGGGCGATGAACGCGACGAACCTGAAGCGTTCTTCGGTGACGTTTACGGACAGCGACATGGATGCCGAATCTATAAAAGCACGTCGACTACGAGAACAGCACTCTGACAGAAACTGACACAAAACAGACACGCAAGACTGCAGACAACGCAACCGAAAAACAATACACTACCGTGCCTGACGTACCACCCGTTGAGCCGACGAAGATACCTTTATCCTACGCCACGGCAACCTTCAGCCCATTATCCACGAGCACAGCAAGACCAACGACCACAAACCCTACAAACAAGACTGACGCGACGAGTAGCAGAATCCCGCCCATTTTCATTGCTACATTTCCTGATGTCATCAAGCACGCCAAAGAGATGAAACGAATTACGAAACGTGACATAAACATACGAGCAACAGGACTAGTTGCACGACTACATGCAGCCGGCGCCGACGAGTTCAGATTCGCACAGGACTACTTGAAGAAACACGCAATTGAATTCCACACATACGGACTAAAAACTGAACGACAACTCAAGGTTGTAATCAAAGGACTGGCCGCAAACATCACACCGGAGGACGTCACCAACGAACTGCTGGACAGGAAATTTAAAATTGAACACGTAACTAAACTACAATCAAAGGACAAACAATACAGCAATACATTCCTAGTTATACTGAAGAACGAACCGACATCACAGACCATCTACGACATACGAGAACTTTTATACTGCCACGGCGTTAGGGTTACTGACTTCCAATCGATGGTGGAGATTCCTCAATGCTTTGCATGCCGACGCTACGGATACTCCAGCCTAAACTGTGGATACAGACCGCGATGCATCAAATGTAGTAAAGAACATTACGCTTCTGAATGCATCAAGAAACGTGAAACGACACCGACATGTGCTAACTGTAGAGGATCGCACCCCGCAAACTACAGGAACTGTCTAGCCTACTAATGATTACTCGAACAGAATAAGAAGACGCACCAACCACCAGCACCGATACTCGCACAGAACACATCCGACAGCTCCGACACAGACGAAGAGGAAGGGTGGACAACAGTCGACTGCAACAAGAAGACACGATCACGCAAGACCCCACAAGAAGCACCGACAAAACCGACTGAAGCGGTTACTGCAACTACATCTACCACAGACTGTACACCAGACACCGACAGCTCCATCGACGTCAGTATGGACACCGCTCCCGAAAAACGAGAGAAAAGAAAACGCAGACGATCCACGAAGACCAAGCCGACAAAAAAAACGACACCGACTACCACCACAACGCCTACAGCGGAACCTCACACCACCGAGAGGACTGCTCCGGCTGCCCCAGTTCCGCAAGCAGTCACGCCTCAAACGAACACCAACCAGGACAGTAGACTACTGAACAAAACACTACAGAGCAACATCTTCACGACGCTGAATGGATAATTAACGAACACGACGACAACTGCGACTACTCTCTTGGAACGCCAACGGAATCAAACACAAGCTAACCGAATTACGACACTTCCTGACAGAATTTGACATCGACATCGCACTACTTGGGGAAACGAAACTAAACCACAACCACGCATTTAAGATCGCAAATTACACAATTCGCAGAAAAGACAGGATCATCGAACCAGGACAAATATCAAGTGGAGGAGTAGCCGTACTTATTCACAGACGAATTACACATGACGCACTCGATCTTTCACAAACACAGCTAGACGCTGCAGGCGTGGAAATCTACGCAGACGGACGACTACTCAGACTCATCTCTGTATACCGTAGCCCAACCAGAACACTATCTACGCAAGACATCGACAACCTAACACTATGAGGCACCGCTACGATAATCATGGGTTACATAAACGCTAAACACACCACATGGGGTTCAAGAATTAACAATCGCGACGGACTGACGCTCTTCACCACGCACTAGGTAAAAACTTCGACATCACTGGACCAGACACACCTACAAGAATACCTCCAAATCCAGATCATCAGCCTGACGTACTAGAGATAACGCTAGTGAAAAACATGCCGTACAACTTCACGACAGAAGTGATAGAAGACATGAGCTCCGATACTAACTACTATTCACACAACGCCACATACACAAGAGACGAATAACACTGTGACATCTACAAACTGGAATAAATTCAACGAGTACCTACAACACAAAATAACATCTGGAAACCCGACCGTCGACACACAAGAACAAATCGACGCAGCCTCAGAATACATCACTAATACGCTACAAGAAGCATTAAATCACAGCACTACGACAAGAATCCGGAACACTAACAGACCACGACTTCCTGACTACCTCCGTGACATCTTAAAACATTAAAGGAAGTTAGTTCGGAGATGGCGGATAACGAGGGACCCAGCCATCAAAACCTAACTAAACGCAACACAAGCTCCACTTAAAACTCTACTAGATGAACACAATACGTAACAGTGGACGAAACATAACAACAATGTTCTCGAGACTGAGGGGAACTTACACCGACTCAACAGAGGAGTCATAGGAAGACTCCAACTATCCAACACACCACTAGACGGATCAGACGGAAAAATCTACAACTCCCGAGAAAAGGCAAACATATTCGCCACAACACTACAAGAAACATACTCACTAAACCTGACAACACACCAGCAACACGAAACACAAGTTAACGAAACTTTGGACGAAATACTACAAATGCACCCAGAAGACCACATACCACTTATAACACCGAAAGACACAAAACAAACCATCCTCAGCAACAGAAACAGAAAAGCACCCGGAAAAGACAACATCGCAAACCAAGCACTTAAATACATCACGAAACGCACACTAGCATACATCACGAGACTGTTCAACGGCATACTTCTACAACGACATTATACCACAACATGGAAGACTGGAATTACTGTTATGATACACAAGACAGGAAAAACAAGGACAAAGCTATCACTCTACCGACCGATATCGCTCCTCAGCGCGTTATCAAAAATATTCGAACGACTACTACTACAAAAACTATAACATCACCTGCAAGACCGACAAGAACAATTTGGCTTCAGAGAAGATCACTCGAACACACTACAAGTAATACACGTCATAGACCACATCGCAGAGAACTACAACAAAGCTGACGTCACGACAGCAATATTTCTGGACATACAAAAAGCATTCGAGAAGGTTTGGCACAGAGGACTCCTGTACAAACTAGCGACCACACCCCAAGTACCACTACAATACATACAGCTACTCGACAGCTATCTCACAGACCAAAAACTACAAGTACGAGTAGACGGACAACTTTCGCACGAAGTACCTATTACGGCTGGAGTTACGCAAGGCGGATGTCTCTCAGCAGCGCTGTTCAACGCCTACATAAAAGACATACCTTGCAACGACAACGTTAAATGCAAACTATACGCCGACGACAATTTATTCATTACTACAGCACGTCACCCCAGACTAGCCACGCAAAGACTACAACGTCAACTGGACACCCTACCCGACTGGTTGGGAAAATGGAAAATGCAAATCAACGTCGACAAAACAGAAACCATACTTTTCTCATGTCACAGACCACACCTACACCCTCCGCCAACGTTTGGAGGGCAGCGACTTCCGTGGATGGACACCATCAGATATCTCGGAGTGACTATCGACAGAAACCTCTGCTTCCACAAACATCTAGACGAGACGCTCAAAAAAGCAAGACAAACCAAAGGCTACCTACATTCGATGCTGACCATTTAACAACACACTACCGACAGAAACACGGACCAGAATTTACAAAACGCACATAAGACCGATCATCACCTACGGATCACAAGCATGGTTGACATACCTTTCAAAGACAAACTTACGACGCCTAGAAGCATTCCAGAACATCATCCTTCGACTGCTTACCAGCGCACGGTGGTTCGTCAGAAACGATACAATACAAAATGACTTAAACATTCCCACAGTACACGAATACTGTAGAACAAACGCCACAAAAACATATCAAACAATAGACGACCACGCCCATCCATACGAGACGTCGTACCGCTACAAGGCACGCGACAAACAATCAAAAAACGCCCACGTCGACTACTAGATGTGTAACATAACATCAGACAAAAGGACACCAGACCGTAACTAGTTGGCTAAATTAAAAAACAACTAGGACGCAACACAAGATCCAGACCACTCGATGAGAAAATAAATACCTAGACCATTCGCACGACAAAACGATACAGACAAGACAGCAAAAACCACTAGGTTAACGCTGACTACTAGACGCGCCCTGAGAGGGCAGGATCAACCAGGATAATAGTCATAGATTGAGGCGTCTAAAGAACGAAACGGTGGTACACACCAACCAATTCACCTTTCTCTTCGAACACTTATACCTGTAAGAATAATTAAACACAAAACGCACATAAAATATAACTCTAATAAATAATTTCTAGGAATTTGAATAGGATAACAAAATTAAATTGTAAGGACAAACATCTGTATCCTCCGTTCCTTTTTAAACACTAATTATACTAGTAACAAGCAATTCGAAGGGTGTTTTGTAAACAAAAAGAAAACCCATGCTAGTTACACATATTTAGGATAACCAACTAAGTGATTTCAACCACTGTAATTAATAATAATCAGTAATAGTGCAGCAAGCAATTAATACAAAACCTACATAATTTGAATACTTACTTACTGTAATGATACAGATCGAATTCGTTCTAGCGCTACTGAAGCATAAGTTCACAAAAATCACACATATTTACAGTAGTACATTTAAAGATAAAACCTGAAATTATTAAATAAATCTTAGAGTCTAAAATACTGCTCTTAATCATTCTAGAATGTAAGGAATCTACAGGAATAAAGCGAACAACTGAAGGTCATCATTATATAGTATTCCTTCACGCAGGCTCTGAAGGGTATGATTAGCTATAATGGTTACACATTTCATCCTAACCTGATCTACATATAATACGGTAACCAAGCGAAATATGCTGTAACGATAACGTAGGTTTTTATGGTACAACGAATTTTAGTTTTAGGTGTCGAAGGATATTTAGTACAAATTGTGGCTGAAATATTAACTTGTTCATTAAAGGAATCTCACCCTTCAATTACCTACCAAAGAGAAAGCACGTTTTTCATGATAAGAATTTAAAACTGCCCGATTTAGCAGAGAAGAACCAACGCGACTAAGCGCTAGATATCTAGTTAACTCAACCAATGTAGTTGTAAACTTGTTTTGTGACAAAATAAGTACGAAAATCTCATATAATTGTAATAAATTGAGCAAGTGTTTACCTTGCCAAGATAACGCGGCTGCCTTACCTAGTTACCAGTAAACTATCAACGTTCAGAAAATTCCTAATTAATAAAGATTAGATATCTAGATAAGGGACCAGAAAGAATGTAAACACGCGAACTAGTGAATTTAGTAGGACGAGCAAAGTTGGTTGCGTAATTAAGCAGGTTTGAAATAGAGTAAATCCCAATGAGTGGTAACTGAAATGGTTTTTAAAGTACCGAGGCAGTAGATTTTCAATTACGAAATGATTCCATCTTTGCCAACAATTAGGTCAACAGAACCATGACCTTTTTTGTTTAGATCGGTGTTAGGTATCAATTGGAGTTAGAAACATCTAGTTATACGGATAATTACAGCTGTAAAAATTTGACGTTTTTGTAATTTCAATGGAAGATTATGCGAAGAAAAATAGTTGTCGAAGTAAAGCTTATGACCACTCTTCTGTATTCGTTTACAAAAATTTAGAATAACAGTTATTCCTTGTCCATACTGCTTCTGAATGTCTATTTTCAGTTCTGTTGAGCTGCCGAAGAATTTAATAAAATCATAAAGGGGTTCAATTTTTACCGTCAAAACAACAATTTTATTCCTCATGGACATGATTTCCTTTGATATATTGCTTGGTGGACAAGTTTCCAGTAAATGGCTCCACGTGTTTATCAATACTCAGTTTCTGTTTAAGTTTCAGCTGAAGACGTCTTTCTCTAGCTAAATTCATCAAGGGTCTTATTACGTTCCATATCGTACTTCGAATACTTTATGCTTAATACCCTTTTTTAATAAATGTTTGCTTTCACGTTGTAGGCAAGTTGAAAAAATCAAAATGATCCCTAAAAATTATTTATTTACAAATCAACATATAAGTTTTCAAATTCCTAACAAATCTTTGATCTCTTATGAAAAACAACAAATGATCCGTTATCTCTTAGTTTGATTAAACTGCAAGGCTACGTTCCACGTTTAGTACCAATAATAATATGGATAATAATTCAAGTGTTTTGAAACATGGTTTAGAAAGCTTTCAATAGCAGTCCCATCATTAAAAGTTCGTGTATATAATTTGTAGTACACAATATGTCTCAAGGATTTTGACTTGCTTCGTAAACACGGCTCGTGGCCACCAAGCTTTTTTCCCTAGATCGAATTTTCTCTATAAGCTGTTTTTTTAGTCCGTTCACTTCCACGTATTCTCTGACTCAAGTAAAATTGGAGTCGTTGATGGTGAGAATTAGTGTGAAACATTAAGTGCCTTAATTTATATTCGTTTCAGCGAAAACACCCACAGGTCAGAAAACACCCACAGGTCGGAAAGCACCCATAGATTAGAAAACACCCACAGATCACGAAACACCCACAGGTCAGAAAACATCTACAAGTTAATGAAAACACCTTCAGGTTAATTAAAACACCTTCGAGTCTGCAAATACCCTCAAATCAATAAAAACACTCTTACGTCATCAATGAGTTCCAAGAGTAAGTCTGAGGTCCATTGAATTCTATTCTTGCATATGAACGTCTGAAGATGAGCTGAAACCGGATCTATCCAACGTAAGGGTAGCAGTCGTTGACCAGTAGTTGAGGGTGAGTATTTTACTTTTGCCGAATCCTTAACTAGATTTATTTACCGACCCCCTTTTCCGCTTGTGGTTAAATTATCAGCCGTAAAGTTCCTCGCCGTTTTAGTTCTTAAGATCTGTTATATATTTAAAATCCCCTAATTTTAGTAATTTTACATGATTATATACCTATATTTGTTGTGAAAAAATCTTTTGTTAAATTTTGTTGTATTTGAAGCTCTTGCTTACGAGAAGCTTAAAAGTATTTATTAGTAAGGGAATAAGATTTCTATTAAGATTGCTTAAAATTTCAATTTTTCATTAAATTTGTAAGTAACCGCCAGAGCTGTCAATCATTTAAGGATTTAAGCATCCTGTAATGAAATTTTGTTCAAATGTTTTAAACCTAAAGAACCTGTGATGTAATTTATTTGCTAACGATCGCCCTTATTTGATTCAAATTGTAGAATGGAAGTATAATCACTCTGGTAATTCTTTTTATGTTAAAGATGCTTAAATGATTATCTAAGAATTTAGATAAAAAATTGTAGAATTATCAATTACGAAAAGGTTTCTGTATCTACCCTAAAATAATAATTTTTTTGATTAATAACATGCTAAATACAGTGGCGTCCAACATTAATTTAAACTGTTTTCATTTTAACTAAGGAAATTTCAGCCCACATCCATTTCCAGCTCTCGTTTGGGGTGACAAGTTAGCCGTTTGCAAAATAATGTTCTGTTTTTCCATCTAGTACACGTAATTTCATTTTTCTTAAGGAACATTACTGCTACGTCTCACGTGCAATAATGGTGATTAGCTCCACTTCAATTATTTAAAACTTGTTTCACTAGCACTGTATCGCGGGGCATTCTTAACCTTGGTAGAGCAACCGTTTAGGCGTCGCTGTGGATCAATGTAGTAAGCGTAAGACTACGGATACCAAGGTCCCGGGTTCAAATCCCGACACGGTCGATTGCTTGAAAAATGGCATGTGAGCATTTTTCACAAGAATTACGCCCTCGTTCGGATGAGAGGTTAAATGGAGGTCCCGTGTGTGAGTGTTGTCACGCACGTAAAAGATCACTACCTTGCCTGGAACGACAAGGGTTTGGCAAAATTCTAAATTTCCAGGCAACACAAAACTCGCCTCCTGGCCAATCTAGTACCTTCAGGTGGAGCATTGGGAATGTAAATGAACGGTAGAGCAACCGTATAATTAGCAAGCATCATATTTTTAAGACTGATACAAATTTTGATAAATTGTTCACTTATATGAGCCGCCTATGATACGTCAGCACTCGATATTTATTGTAATAAAATGTCGTAGTTTAATTGTCATTAGATAAGTGGTTGAATCATCTTTGAGTGCTAGAAATAGGTCCAAAAGTTGTTGCGATTCTATAATGGACTGGCGTGAAGTACCCTTTAGAAAACAAATTTATAGATACGTTCGTTGAACTAGTTCTGTATATTCCAAGGGTTGATTGGCTTGGTTTCTTCTGTGATAAAATATTATAAACCCAATCGGGCAGTTACCAAATGTTTCTGAAACTTGCTCCTTTTAATGTGACTAGTTGGTAGTTGGAAGGTGATAGCTCTTTAATAAAAATTTTAATATTTTTAGCCCAGTTTGTAACTCATATTCATCAGATTCTGAATCCATGTTAATAGATTCTTTGAACCAATGTTGATTTGGCCTTGACAGAGATTTCGCATTGTCCTTATAACACATTTTGTTCGGCTGCCGTTGTCCACAGGTTAAATTATGACGAGATGTGTGTACTGAACAGCAGTCAACGTTTTAAAACTAGTAAAGGCAACATGTGCCCCACTATTTTAATCTAAATACATACCAATTCTGGGTAAATGCATGGCGGTACACCTGTACCCATTCGTGTATTATAGTATAATTTTTGTTTGTGTACGCAAGGATTAAATCTCGTAAACTATGGGTGTATTTAGAACACGAGGCAGTCTATGCTAAACGTTTCTTCGGTTGATATAACGCTATAAGGTTGAAACATTGTAACTGTTTCTTATTTGATAAGTCAATTCACATTGTTTATCAGAATTGCCCAGTAGGTTTTCTTATAAAGAAGAAACAAAAAGGAATTAGGTCTGAAGGAACAAAAATGATCACGCCAAAAGTTCAATACACGTTCAGCTGTTTAAAATAGACCATTTTGGGAATCCCACCACCTCATTTCCAAGAAAATTAAAATTTAATGAATTCCCAAGGATAAAATTTTAAATTTCCCCCAAAGAGTAAACC